>SCLG01000555.1:19776-39724 GCA_004367875.1 Oikopleura albicans | reverse complement strand
TGGATTTTTCGCGAAATCGTCCACGCAAGTTTTTAACTGCCTATTTGCAGTTTTTAATAAATTCTTAGCTGCCCGTTAACTGGTTACCCTTCATATTAAAAAAAAATTAGGGGCTTGGGCGAACATTTCGTATCATGGATGATGATGGGAATAGACGAATCGATCTGGTGGAGTTTAAGCGCGGTCTTAGGGATTATGGTGTTTCTCTTGAGTCACGTACGGGTTAAATTTTCCAGACAAGAATTCAAATCGATAAATCTTAACTCGCAGGGGGAAGTGTGTGCATATATGCACACGACTTGGTTTTTCGTCGATTTAAGGCATAAGGAGGCCCCGTAGGGCAGAATTGGTATTGCTGACACCCCTCAACTTTTCGAGAAAATTCCATTGGCGGTATTTTTTTGCGTAGGTTGGATTTTTCAAACAGCTCTCCAGGGGGCCCTGGTGGCCCAAATCAATTTCTTAATAGTCAGATCGACGTAGTTTGACAAGCTCTACAACTTAGCTTTTCCATTTTTACTAGAATTATTGCAAATTATTGTGAATTTTTAAGTGTGTGCATACGTGCACATAATTTCCCCCTACGGGTTATCAAAAAGTCCTTCCCCCTGAGAGTTAAGGGACACAAGTGGACTTTGGTCACACATATCAAACCGTCCCTTAATGTAAGACCCCCTGTACGAAATACACTACTCAGAAAAAAATTCGACGAATTACCCATTCCCCAAAAAGAGAAAATACCCCTAGATTTAACTCGTTTTGTCAAAACGACCGTTATCGCGCATTTCTCCTCTGCAACCAAAAAAGACTGTATCGACCCATATGTACAACGTAATAATCAAATTGAGTCAAATACCTACCCAAGTGTCGTAATTAAGTCAAAAATTTATTTTATACCAATTAAGACACCGAGCCAAACGTACCACTCGTGTTTCAAGTTGACAACGCATAATGGAAATTACATTTTGGATTTCAAAATGTTTAACAAAAAATACCATTGTTCGTTTGGTATTTTTGCTCCAAAATTACCTTTTTTGGTGAATTTTTTAAAAGCCCTTTTTTGGTCTATGTTTTGTTAAATTAACTCAACCCGTGAAATAGCCACAGGAGATTCAAGAAATGTACGCCGAAATGGATAAGGACGGAAGTGGCACGCTCGACTTTGATGAGTTTTTATTTGCGCTGCGACCACCCTTAAATAACGTACGAAAGGGTTTGATACAAAAAGCGTTTAGGTAAAGTTATTTATTAAGCCCCAGTAGGCTAGTGTGCCATTAAATAAACCAGCTAACCATTTGAAATAACACTTTTTTTTTTCAAGTGGATAGTGGTATAAGTGAGCAAATCGAAAAACAAACTGGTAAAGCCAAGTTGTAGAACTCGTCAAACTACGTCGATTTGACTATTCAGAACCTGATTAGCCCTAGAGAGCTGTTTGAAATGTTCAACCTACGCAAAAGAACGACTTTTTTCTGGACCACTTCTACCACCTACGCCCAAATCAAGTTCTATATAATCAGATCGACGTAAGTTTAACGAGCTCCACAACTTGGCTTTCCCAGTTTTTTTTTTCAAAAATTTTTTGATTTGCCCACTTCTACCATATCTACCAGTGCGTGCATTTAGAGCGATGCGTGCGCACAAATTTTCCCCTGGGAGTTCAGTTGGTGGACAAAACTCAACGCTCGGATAGGGAATTAAAAAAATTTTTCAGGAAACTAGATAAGACAGGAGATGGAGTTGTCACAGTCGACGATTTGAAAGGTGTTTATAATCCCAAGGAAGGTTTTTCTCATATTTTTATACCATATTGTGGTAAAATTTCTACTTGTTGTGGGGAGTTTTTGCAATTTTTTTTCTGGATCAAAAGTATTTTCATCAATAAAAATCTTTTGAGTTTCACAAAAAATTCAAAAGTGGCGAGTATACAGAAGATGATGTCTTTCGGGAATTTTTGACGTCCTTCGATTCGCCTAACGATCCAGACGGCGAAGTGAGTGATATTTATATTTGTTACGTATAATTTTGAATACACTTGTAATCTTTTTATAATCGAAAATACAGAACACACATCTAAAGAGATTTATAAAAAGGATCGGTACATTTGGAAAAAACATTGGTAAAAAAACGTGCATATGTAGATTAGGGTGTCCCAAGCTTTTTTCGAGGGTCTCCAAATCAAAAAAAAGTACTGGCATAGGATAGAGCATGATCCACTGATCAAAAAATCTCATTACAGCACCCCCGAATTTTAACCGCTAGGGGGCGATTTTGACGATTTTCGGCAATTTTAGATAAAAACGCAATTTTCTAGAATACTAAGACAACACCAACGCTCATTTTTGGCGTGATTTATCATTGATATATTGTATGTACGAATTTAGTATCAAAGCTTGGGACACCCTAATCTAGATGTATTTAAAGTTTGTGTAAAAAGTCTACATTTAGGGTGACATCCACATCTAGAGAATCCTTACTGTAAACGAATTTATATCACGCAATACGTAATATTCATTCAATATTATATGTCAAAGCTCAAAAGTTGCCCTTTTTATTCTAGAAAATCAATAAAACGAATAAAATGCGGCGTATTATCTTCTAGAATTAAAAACGGCAAATTTTGGGCTTTGACATACAATACTGTCCTAATTTCATGAAAAAACGAAAAATTCTCAATTCAACGCTGATTGGCTGAATTTCTACGCTCGAATTTCTACGCATCACGCCCACACTACGGGAAACTTTACTAGACAGTGAATTGTTTTGAGAATATTTGTTGTGGGCGTTGTGATATTCTTTTTTATCCAGAATTTTTCGTTTTTTTCAAAAAACTCACACAGTATGTGTGCATTTATAATTATAACTAGAAATGTTCAAGGTGACATGGGATGAATTTTTAAACTATTATGCCGGTGTCTCCGCGTCAATCGATGCAGATGTTTATTTTGATGTTATGATGCGGAATGCCTGGAAGTTGTGAGAATTGTCGACGTCTTATTAGTATTTCAGATGTCTAATGAACCTCAATACCCCCACTTAACCACTTTAAAAATCACGCAATAACATGAACGTTCAATTTTTTTGTTTGTTACTGTTTTACCACGTTTTTTTTATTTCTTATACAAATCAATTCTGTTACAAATAAATTATGAAGTCGCTGGCAGGGAGATTCATTTGGCAAACAAAAACAATAAAGTATTAATTACAGTCCCTTATCCCATAAGGGACCTTTTTAGTTCTAAAAAAAGCGGCCGTCAAGGGATCAGCGTCCCTCATGGGGTTAAGTTGGCACACAAAGTCGCTTTTTAACCTTTAAAATGTGAACTTGCGGCGTTTACGACCTAATGTTGTTTTAATTTTATGAACCATTTTATTAACAGGTAAGTTTCATGATTATGAACCAGTTGACTGAAACCAGTTGAGAAAAACGAATAAATAGAAACACGAAAACAGAAAATAAAAAAGCGAAATGGAGAATTGTTTTTTCCCTTTTATTCTTCAGAAAAATGAATTCAAAGATTGAGCCGGCAGATTTATTTTATAACTGGTTCATAATCATGAAACTCACCTGTTACAAACATGTCTCTAAATAACAAACCTATCAGAAAAAAGCGTTCCTTATGGAATTAGCAACACTCAAAATACTCAATAAAAATATCGTCCTTTATGGGGTTATCACTTTTTTGACTGAAAAAGCGTCCGTCATGGGACAAACGTCCGTTATGGGAGCGTCCCTTATAGGATTAGGGACTGTAAAATTTAGCAGGTTTACAAATTGCGAAACAATAATTTCACAATGATAATAACTCTGGACACCAAATTTGTTCAGTTTCATTCAGATTCCATTGATGTGCCTCCATTGTGACAAAATTTTAACCCGTAGCCAACCTCATAAATAAGATAGTCGGTGTTGTTATTAAAATGACTGTGATCGAATTTAGGATGACCTCTAATATCCCTAGGCGTCTTGGCATTACCTTCAAACATCAAAAAATCACCATACGTGATTAAATCTTTGGGAATTCGAATTTGTGGCTCAGAAAAGGGTGACCGTCTGTTTTTTTTACATTTGATAACGGAAGTAATAAACTACAAATTTGCCTCACTCTTTAATGAATTTTACATGAACAATATTACAGTCAGGTTATGTTCTTGAATCTATTAATATTAAAGTCGATCCTCCAAAAAAGGGGTTTCTCGATGTGCATTTCTGATTTCCGAAAACAAAAAAATCAAAAAGTGATCTCGATGACAATCGTTTGGAAACATCGGTCTGAAAAAAGTGCATATCGCGAAGTAAATTCCGATAAAAACATGCTATAAAAAGTGCACATCGAGAGGTATTTACAATTTTTGTGAAAAAGTACACATCGGGAGGTATTTATATTTTTTTGTGAAAAAAGTGCACATCGAGAGACCTTGAAAACTAGTCAAGTAGTCAAGTCTTTCTGCTATGATAGACCATATTAAACGGCGACCAATGTACATGTATGGTATTACAGTCCTTACTTCAAATACGGATTTTGATTCTCGAAAATAGCGTCCGTATTGGGGTGAATTGTCGTTAAGTGTCCATTTTCCCACTTTTTTGGGGACATTTTTCCGCGAAAAGCGTCCATATTGGAAACAATCGTCCGTATTAAGAGTAAGGACTGTAATTTAATTTTATAGTGAAAAGGTTAAAAAGACTCTTGATCACCCAAACTGAACATCGCCCCAAGAATTTCTAAACACGTACGCTTCTTCTTCAATGTGTGTCAAAAATACCGCGTGACTATCTTTGGCCGTTCTAGGAGTACCCTCTTCTTCAAGAAAGCCAGAGAGTAAATAAACGACAATTGCGTAACCTTCATCAAATGCTTCCTAAATTATTTTATTTGAATTATAGTTATATAGTACGGTACTATATTATATAGTAACTATAGGCTGTCCATGGCCAAAAACGAGAGTCGTCGCCAGGTCCTCAAAATTTCACAGGAGATGCATTTTTGGCCGATCAAGAAAAAAAAATAAAATCGTAATTATGGTTCGTAAAATACGGGTCACCTTCATAAAACCTAAAAATCGCGTGGGCGCCACCTAGAACCCCTAGAACCAACTTAAAATGATAATTTTCACTACTAAATGGCCTATTACCGATAATTACCCGTGAAACGGGAAAATCCGAGAAACTGAACAAAAAAATCGGATTCTCGACCCAAAATACCTAAGATCCGAAAGTTTTGTGATTTTAGGAGGTGGCGCCCACGAGTTATTGAGTCCAGACCCCGAACCAGAGGTCGGCACTCGGATTCCGACCCGAATTTGACCCGCGGGTTGGACACGGGTCGGACAACGATTTTCGGGCCGACCTCTACCCCGGACTGTGGATAGCCTACCCCCGCCCAAATAAGTTCCAACAACGTCTATATTACAAAGTGCCTCTTATCTGGATAGTTGATTATGCCATAAAATTTTATGTGCTTATATGGCATTGTCATTAGTTATTGTTGATTTAACTAAAAAACAAATTTACCTTCGAATTATAAGTTAAAAGCTTTTTTTTAATTAAAAAAATGCATTCTCAAGCAAGAACGTCGTATAATCACTTTAGTTAAGTGAACAAGTGCTGATTGGCCACGTATGAATCTCAACGCTCTCTTTTGATTGGCCATAGGGGAAAGAGACCAATTATCCTCTTGCTAATTGAGCAAAAAAAAAATCCCGCATTTATTGTGTCCGGCCGTCATGATGAAGTTCTGAAATTTGTAGAAGTCTATCAGAATTTTATAGAAAAAAACCCCACAAAAAAAATAAGTTTGTGCTTTTCTAACCTCAAAAGTCAAATTATGTTCATTGTAGTTTTCCTCATCAGGATTGGCATTCAAGTGGTTAACCTTAACACATTGTAGTGTCATTTCGTTGAAACACTCATTAAGCGTTATATACTCGTGGCACACCATTTTCCATCCTTCAGTTTGAAATATGGTTTTATGAAGTAACGACTAAGTATGTTCAATAAATTTTATGCAGCGATTTTTATTATAAATTCAAAGGGACCAAAAAGAAGTGAATAAATGGCACCAAGCCACGATAAATGTTGAAATACAATTAAAGATAAGAAATTATTACACACATAAGTGTCCAAATAACTGCACCATTCTGTTTATAAGGTCAGAGTAAAAAAAAATGACTTGGCCGAAGCGCAATTGAAAAAACCACTTGATCTTATAACCAGAGAACCGAACGGGTTGGTTACGGGAGCGCTTCAATTGGTGCGCGCGATCTTTTGGTTCTAAAGCTTCTTTTGGTTCTAAAGCTTCTTTTGGTTNCTTTTATTTTTTCAATGTCCTCGAAACGTCCCAACCCTTGAAAGTGTGTTTTAACCGCTAAAAATACAGTAATTATACCCGAAAAACCGACAAAGCAAACGTCTATGACAGATTTTTTTCAACATTATCAAATAAAAAAATATTGTGGTATGGTTGTTTTACTTGGGACCTGGACTGTACTGATATTGAAAGCCACTTTAAACACCTAAATAGCAAATTTGTAATAATGAAGGTTTTTAACGGTAAAAAGGCCTTATGTCCCTGAAACGTCCCAATGTCCCCGAAACGTCCCAGGTTTTTAGAAAACATTTTGGGACATTTCGGGGACGAGGACTGTAATATTAATTCAGTCCCTAATCCCATAAGGGACGTTTTCAGTTCTCGAAAAAAGCGGCCGTCAAGGGATCAGCGTCCCTCATGGGGTAAAGTTGGCACACATTTGTATTAAAGTCGCTTTTTAACGTTTAAAATGTGAATTTGCGGCGCTTACAACCTAATATTGTTTAAATTTTATGAACCATTTTAATAACCGGTAAGTTTTATGATTATGAACCAGTTAACTGAAACCAGTTGAGACAAACGAATAAATAGAAACACGAAAACAAAAAATAAAAAAAGCGAAATGGAGAATTGTTTTTCCCTTTTCCATTTATTCTTTAGAAAAATGAAGTCAAAGATTGAGCCGGCAGATTTATTTTATAAGTGGTTCATAATCATGAAACTCACCTATTACAAACCTATCAGAAAAAATTGTTCCTTCTGGAATTAGCAACACTCAAAATACTCAATAAAAATATCGTCCGTTATGGGGTTATCACTTTTTTGACTGAAAAAGCGTCCGTCATGGGACAAACGTCCGTTATGGGAGCGTGCCTTATAGGATTCGGGACTGTAAAATTTAGCAGGCTCAAAAATTGCGAAACAATAATTCCACAATAAAAATAACTATGGACACCAAATTTGTTCAGTGTCATTCAGATTCCATTGATGTGCCTCCATCGTGACAAAATTTTAACCCATAGCCAACCTCATAAATAAGATAGTCCGTCTTGTTGTTAAAATGACTGTGATCGTAATTAGGATAATCTTTGATATCCCTAGGCGTCTTGGCATTACCTTCAAACATCAAAAAATCACCATACGTGATTAAGTTTTTGGGAATTCGAATTTGTGGCTTAAAAAGGGGTGAACGTCTGTTTTTTTTTAATTTGATAACGGAAGTAATAAACTAAAAATTTGCCTTACTCTTGAGTGAATTTTACATGAACAATATTACAGTTAGTCGCCCCTTCAAAAAAAGGGTTTCCCGATGTGCATTTTTGATTTCCGAAAAACATTCACGTAAGCGAAAAAAATCAAAAAGTGAATATCTCGATGACAATCGTTTGAAAACATCGGTCTGTAAAAAGTGCAGATCGAGAACTAAATTCCGATAAAAACATGGTATAAAAAATGCACATCGAGAGGTATTTACAACTTTGTTGTGAAAAAAGCGCACGTCGAGAGACCTTGAAAATTAGTCAGGTGCTTTTTTATTTTAAATAGATTATTTTATTAGGTCTTCTGTTTCTGCTATGGTAGATTACACGGCGACAAATTTCCATGTTTGGTATTACAGTCCTTATTTTCAATACGGACCATTTTGATTTTCGAAAATAGCGTCCATATAGGGGTGAATTGTCATAATGTGTTCATTTTTGGGGACATTTTTGGGGACATTGTATTGGAAGCAATCGTCCGTATTAAGAGTAAGGACTGTAATTCAATTTTATAGTGAAGTGGTTAAAAACTCTTGGTCACCCAAACTGATCATGGCCCCAAGAATTTCTAAACACGTACGCTTCTTCTTCAATGTGTGTCAAAAACACCGCGTGACTAATTTCGGCCGTTCTGGGAGTACCCTCTTCTTCAGGAAAGTCAGAGAGTAAATAAACGACAATTGCGTAACCTTCATCAAATGCGTCCTAAATTGTTTTATTTGAATTATAATTATATAGTCCCCGCCCAAATAAGTTCCAACAATAGTTTTTTGTGCCTATATTTGATTGTGATTAGGTATTGTTGATTTAACTGTAAACAAAATTACCGGTCGAATTCTAATTTTTATCAATATTGAACTTGACTTAAAACGGCCGGACACGATAAAAGCGGGGATTTTTTTAAATTTAAAAAAATGCATTCCCAAGCGAGATTCGTCGCGTCTCACTCTAGTTTAGCGAAAAAAGGAGATAACCACGAACGCGCACTGATTGGCCACGTACGAATCTCAGCGCTCTCTTTTGATTGGCCCATAGGAGAAAGAGACCAATTGATACCCTCTTGCTTATGGAGCAAACAAAAATCCCCGCTTTTATTGTGTCCGGCCGTTGTGATGAAGTTCTGAACGTCTACCAGAAATTTAGCACAGTTTGTGGTTTTCTAACCTCAAAAGTCAAATTATGTTCATTGTAGTTCTCGTCATCAGGATTAGCATTCAAGTGGTTAACCTTAACACATTGTAGTGTCATTTCGTTGAAACATTCATTAAGAGTTATATACTCGTGGCACACCATTTTCCATCCTTCCGTTTGAAATATCGTTTTATGAAGTAACGACTAGATATGTTCAATAAATTTCAAAAGTCAAAAAGAGACCAAAAAGAAAAAAATAAATGGCACCAAGCCACAATAAATGTTGCAATACAATTAAAGCTAAGGAATTATTACACACATACTGTGCGGTGAAAGGTGTTTTAAAAATGTGTGTTAATTTTTCTTCTTCTTTCTGTGCGAAACGACGATGTCATCTAAGAAAAATTAACACACATTTTTAAAACACTTTTCACCATACAGTAAGTGTCCAAATAACTCCACCATTCTGTTTATAAGGTTAGAGTAAAAAAATGACTTGGTCGAAGCGCACTTTGAAAAAAACGACTTGATCTTCCATCTTGTATAACCATCTGAAAAAAAATTTCGACCGCTTAAAATTTTTTCCCATCATAAGGTCTTAGTGCTGGGTAAAAAAAAAAAAAAAAACATAAATTACTGTCTGGTCCAACAATGAATCAGCCGGGGAAAATTGCCGCACGTAGTTTTATATTGTTTCAGCATAAAAAGTGCGTGTAAAAAATTTGTTTTGTCTGATTCATTGTTGAACCACACCGTATGTCACATAATTTTATAAAAAAAAAACTCTAAAAAGACATGACTTCTCTGAAAAAACTGACTTGACCTTTGATCAGTTACAACTTTCGACCTTATAACCCGACCTCGTTATATTTATATATCATCAAACAATTACAAAAAATAGTTTAGCTAATTGTGAGCGAATTACCTTAGAGAAAAAAAAGCCATGACCACCAAATTTTTTCGAAAAAAACTGTTTTGGCCAAATTGTTCGTCTCGAAAAGTTAGCTTTTAATATTTTTGGAAAATCAAGGTCAAGTTCAACGAGTCACGTGATAAATTTGATTAAAAATTGGAGGCCTTTAATCAAAGGCCGATTGGAGGCCTTTAATCAAATTTATCACGTGACTCGTTGAACTTGGCCTTAATTTTCCAAAAATACTAAAAGCTAACTTTTCGAGACAAACATTTTGGCCAAAACAGTTTTTTTCGAAAAAATTTGGTGGTCATGGGCCATGACTCATGACTCATGGCTTCTTTTTTTTCTCTTAATTGTCTCGCGTTTACAATTTTGATTGGCCGCGTTATTATCGCGACGCTTCGGGGCCCGAGCAAAAAGTATTTGTTTCTTTTTTTGTTTCGCTCACAATTAGGTTGTATAACAAAATAAAATTTAAATTAAATCGAAATAAGCTTCATTATTGAACGAATCCTGAATTGCCTCCAGTATATCAGCACGCTGATTTTGAATTTTCTCAAGTTTGAATTGCGCATTTTGCACTAAACCATCCAAACTTTTTTTGAAAACACAATTGGAAAATATTCGTACCATGTTGTAAAAACTTTGTTTTCGGTCGGGCTCTTTGATGATTATTTTTCCGATTTTTGCATACATTCGGATGGCGTACCGGAGCGCATTTGTCAGGGCATAAATGTAGCAAAGTTTGCTTATATACTGGTTATACACATGCGGTGTTACAGCTGATAATAGGGTGTACGTATAACTTAACTACTATGGACAATTTTTTTTTTGACTTCGTGTTAAGTTAACACTTAACTTATTTGAAGATCGTTAATTTCCTTGAGTTGTATACGGTATACAGTATACCGTATACAACCGTATTATTTCCCGTTAATTAACGTAACGGTATACCAAAAACTTATACCAAAACACGGGCCCGGAACACAAAAAAGTGGTCAAAAAATTCATAACACCCAAATTTACCTTCGTGGGGGGTAAAACAAATCTGTTTTTTACGGCATTTTCTCTGTTTCCATGTGTGCGCAGTTCTGCGCAGTTCTGGTTTTGTGATATGTTGTAGAGAATCAAAAAATACATCTAGTAAGCAAAAAAAGAGTTTTGCCTAGGACTGCCATTAATCCTAAAAATTAAGAATACTCAGAATTGTGTCAAGGTCAAAAATTTAACTTGGAGTAAAAATTTTTTAATTGACTTATTTTTGTGGTTATAAGTACTGTTTGACCCAATAAACAATTTACCGTTGTCAAAAAATTATTTACTTAAATGGTGCTCCAGATATGACCAATCCATTTTTTGACCTTGAACCCTCAAATGGGGGTCCCTTATCTGAAGTATGGTCGGTCAAAAAATTTTTTTGACAAAAAAATCGAGTTTCTGGCGTTAAACATGTCTTAGAAACGCATTATATCAGTAATAATCATGTTTTTTTAACGTTTTTGTAACGTACGTTATTTCCATTTTTGACCTTGACCTGGAATTTAGCAGTCCCCTATTACGAGTATGATAGGTTAAAAAAATTTTTGACCGGCCCATTACCATTTTTGGCCCAGAATTGCCCATGTATGAAATTTTCAGCAAATTCGAAGCATTTTAAAAAAATTATGTTGACCAGGAATTTTACCTTGTATACGGTTGTATACGGTATACAACTCAAGGAAATTAACGGTTAACGTAGGAAATTAACGTAACCGTAACAGTTACCCGTATACAGTATACGGTTTGAGTTTTTCAAAAAAAGCCACAAATTCCCCATACTCTATTTTCACGCGTATGACTCATCTTAGGCGAAGTTTAAGCCAATCAACGCCCTCGAATTTCCACGCATCAAGACCACACTTCGGAGAACTCTACTAGACAGTGAAGTGTTATGAGAATATGATTGTTGTGAGAATATGATTGTTGTGATATTCTTTTTTATCCAGAATTTGTGGTTTTTTTTTTAAAAACTCAAACGTTACATTGGCAGTTTTTGTTGCTAATCAGTAAAAAAATCTAGAAATAATGAGCCTTTTATTTCATAAAATATAGCTCATATTTTCGAGATCACTTTTTTTAGAAAAACAAATGATACGTTGGGGACATATATGTTGAGCAATCATTATAATTATATTCCTTAATTCCATAAGGGGCGCTTCCATTACGAAAACGGTCGTTATGGAATCAAGGACTGTATCGAAAATTAGTACGTCTAACATTTCTG
The DNA here is from genome assembly GCA_004367875.1 of Oikopleura albicans. Lineage (NCBI taxonomy): Eukaryota > Metazoa > Chordata > Appendicularia > Copelata > Oikopleuridae > Oikopleura > Oikopleura albicans. The sequence continues at coordinate 27,844 of SCLG01000555.1, read as the reverse complement.
AATATATGTTCAAAATTTTTTAAATTAATGACTGTGTATTTGCAGAGAAAATGACTTCATCCCAGAGACTTGATTTTTCACACAGTAGGGTAAGGCTCATCATAAACGATCCGAAAAAAAGTGGTACGTAAACCCTAACTGATGTAGACCGAACATCGGATAAGCAATGCGAGGAAAATTTGATAAAATCGTCATCCATATAATGAGAGACTTCAACAGACTTCATATGTTCAGGAATCTTGGGTAGATCGAATCCTGACTTGAAAAAATCTTCACCTTTATTTGATCGTTTAAAATTTTGTTTTAACTTCTTATACCTATTAGGTCTTAAAGAGGTGAATCTCGAATAAAATTTAAAAGCAAACAGCGCAGTTATATTGCCGACACTAATATAATATGTCGTCATATTTTCGTAAAATTTCTTCATTTTTTGCCAAACTTTGTCATTTACATTGTAGCAAAATCGCCTACACACTGTGCAATTATGTTGCCTACGCACTTATGTTGCGCTTTTTGTAAATACTTCGGGTACATAACTGCGCAGGGGTGTACTATGCCTAGTAAAACATGGTTATTTCAATTTTGAAATTGTGATTTCAAAAATTAAAGGAGTGTAAGATAATTATACCATAAAAGCGAGTCAAGCGCCTACACAATGATAAAAAAAAGTGATGAGTTCATCAAAAAAGTGGATGTTGTATGGCCTGAGTGGCTGTTGGATCTGAAAGTTGAATCTGCCCGGCCAATCAGCGTACATCCAAAAAAAGCGTAAAAAGACATGATTTCAAAGATTTTTTCCCAAAACACATACTTCACAAAAAATTGACTTGACCTTAGTGCTGGAAAAAAAATGACTTGACCTTAGTGCAAAAAGGATGACTTGACCTTATAGCGGTCACCTTTTGTGACCTTATAACCAGACCCCTGTACTCGAACAGCGACATATAATATTTTTGTGAACAAAAATTAATTAAAATGCACTCAATCAATTTTTTTTTCATTCTGTAGGCGCTTTATCCGCTTTTATATTATTATTATCTTATACGATTTTAGTCAACTTTTTTACATAAGCAATCTGATTCAAACCCCAATACGTATTAATTTCCAGAATAAAAAATGGCAAATTTTGAGGTTTGACACACCATATTTTAAACCATAAACCTAATGTAGAATGGTGATGAACATTATTCAATTTTCTTTCCAAGTCGACCAAGGACATTCGTTGACTTGACTCATTCTAAAAAAAAACTGAGTCTATAATAAACCAAAGAAACAAAATCAAACCTGAATTAGACCATGAACCAAATCCCAAAGTTGGCCGTAATCTGGACTGGTACGAAATTTGTATATTCGATCATCTGTTGTTATGAGTTCATAAAGTAAATGATTGGCAACTTGTTGGTCTGGGGATAAAATTTTTAAAAGCAATTTTCCCAAGGAGAACAGATCACTTTGATGGGGTTCAAATTTGAGAAATTTTAAAAATCGTCTTTTAACTGCTGTGAGCCCGGATGCGCCTTTTGACGCACTTTTGCAGTTTTTTCTGTCTCATTTCTTAACGGTTTGAGGTATTCTGGATCGACTTTTTTAGTCAAACAATGGATTCATTCCGCATCATACCGAGTTTATTCATTTCTGTCAACAAAAACGTTTTAAAGCCAACAAAAAAGTGGAAAAATTGTACCTCGGGCGGACCTTTTTTGACCCCGATAACCCCGTGTAAAGTTTTATGACTCATGTATTCCAGACTACAGTCACTTCTCCTAACGCGTTACGCCCAAAAATTATGAAATGACGTCATAATAGAAAAAATATGGTTATCAATTGCACTCAGTACTCTCAATACGCAAACACACTCAATACGGACGATTTCCGTGACAAAATGTCCCCAAACAATCGAAAAATTGACACATTATTACAAAATCACGCCAGTACGGATGCTATACTCGATAATCAAAAAGGTCCGTATTGAAAGTTAAGAGTGTACTGCTAATCACATTTGATTCAATCAAGGCAGAAGCTTGTCCTCGGTAACACTATACGAGAAACTAATTATGATTCGCTGGATTACAAAAAAAATCTTTTTACAGTAGGCTGCCCCAAGCTTTTTTCGAGGGTCTCCAAATCAAAAAAATAGTTTCCAAAAAGCTACAAAATGTATATTCTGGATTTTTCGTATCGTTTCTGGTATTCCCATACTCAAAAGTGTGGGGCAGCCTAATTTACAGGGTGAGGTAATATAGATGCTAAGCCGTTTTTTGGTGCCTTATATGCGCTCAATGTACTAGCGAACCAAAAACGGCTTAGCATATATATTACCTCACCCTGTAAATTCAAAACCTTTCACAAAACATAAAATTTTGAAACTCCGAGATCCTATTTAAACTAACGCGACCACATAACTGTTCGGGACTTGCCCAACCAGGTGTCCCAGCTGGTCGTACGTCGGTATCGCGGTCCTGGACTTTGATTTTCTTTGAGAGACCAAAGTCGGTAATGACAATTGTTTTACCATCCCAATCGCCGTTTGGTTTCATATTCAATAGAATATTAGCAGGTTTAAGGTCTGAATAAGGGTTGATTTTTTTTTTTAATAATATTTTTTAATTGCACGGCAAAATACAGTATAACTGTATACAGGGGGTCTGGTTATAAGGTCACGCCCGAAAAAATGACTTGATCTTAATGCATTTCAAAAAAATGACTTGACCTTATTACCATTTAAAAAAATTTTTTATAAAATTTGATTTTCCCCAAAAAATTATGGTCTTCACTCTAGAAAATGTTAAAAAAGACACTATTTTGTAGAAAAAAGACATGATTTAGAAAAAAAATGTGCCAGCGGGGGGTCAAAAAAATTAACCTGACCTTAGTGCAAGAAAAAAATGACTTGACCTTAGTGCAAAAAAGATGACTTGACCTTATAATACCTTGTGACCTTATAACCAGACCCCTCTGTAGTACATAACTTGGAGCTCGCCGACTTGGAGATATCTAGGCTCACAAATAAAAAATACGAAATTAAATTGTAACCCTTAACTAAATGTGCAATACTTTCTTTCGATATTGCAATGAGCCCCGTGATAATCTTTTCTGCAATTCGATACCGATTTTTTACAGAAATTTTCGAATTTCTTTGATGTAGATAGTCAGATAAAGTGAATTGATATCGGTCCATCTGANATACCGGTCGGTTTAATTTTGTTGAAAATATTTTTTTCGCCAAATTTGTGCTCAATCGATAGAACACACCACGAGCGTATTTTTTCTCATTACGACGAGGCACGTTTAGTTGCTGGTTTTCGAGTAACCGGTCGGTTTAAATTTTTGGACCACTAGAAGGTCATGGAAATAACGTTGAAAATCCTCCAAAATCTACTAGACCAAAAAGTCGAAAGGCAATCTGAAAATTCAAAACTTTTATAATCTATTTATATTCAGTAATATTAAGTTTAATAAGACAAAAACACTAAAAAACTAGCCAATTCCCCCAATACGATACACTTTTTTTTGAAGGAAAGTGTATCGTATTGGGGTGGGGGACTGTACTGTATATCATATAGAGTCTATATTATAGACTTATAATTTTGGGCCTATCAGAAAAACGTTACGTTACGCCCTAACTGATGTAGACCGAACATCGGATAAGCAATGCGAGGAAAATTTGATAAAATCGTCATCCATATAATGAGAGACTTCGACAGACTTCATATGTTCAGGAATCTGGGGTAGATCGAATCCAGACTTGAAAAAATCTTCACCTTTATTTGATGGTTCAAAATCTTGCTTTAACTTCTTATACCTAAGAGGTTAATCTTAAATGAAATGTTGCCGACACTAATGTTGCCAAAATATATTATTTCGTCAGATTTTCGTAAAATTTCGTCATATTTTCGTAAAATTTCGTCATATTTTCGTAAAATTTCGTCATATTTTCGTGAAATTCCGTCATATTTTTGTAAAATTCCGTCATATTTTTGTAAAATTTCGTCATATTTTTGTAAAATTTCGTCATATTTTGGTAAAATTTCGTCATGTTTTTGTAAAATTTCGTCATATTTGCGTAAAATTTCGTCAATTTTTGCCAAATTTTGTTCTTTACATTGTAGCAAACTCGCCCACACACTGTGCAATTATGTTTTTTTTGCCTACGCACTTATGTTGCCGTTTTTAGTAAATACTTCGGGAACAGAACTGCGCAGGGAGTGATTTTGAAATTGTGATTTTAAAATAAAAGTATGAGTATATACGATTTTAGTCTATTTTTTCACAAAAGCAATCTCATTCAAAATTTCAAACTATTTTAAACCATAAACCTAATGTAGAATGCTGATGAACATTATTCAATTTTCTTTCCAGATCGACCAAGGACATTCGTTGACTTGACTCATTCTAAAAAAACGTGAGTTTATAAATTATATACCAAAGAAACAAAATCAGACCTGAATTAGACCATGAACCAAATCCCAAAGTTGGCCGTAATCTGGACTGGTACGAAATTTGTATATTCGATCATCTGTTGTAATGAGTTGATAAAGTAAATGATTGGCAACTTGTTGGTCTGGCGATAAAATCTTTAAAAGCAATTTTCCCAAGGAGAACAGATCACTTTGATGGGGTTCACATGTGAGAAATTTTAAAAATGTTTTCTAAAAATCGCTTTTTAAAGTTTTATTATTCGGTTTAGTCTCATGAAAATCGGCTGCGCGTTTCTAGAATACCGTGTTTGCATACTTTAATGATACATAAGATGATATTGGCCAATAGGGGCATACGAGAAACTAACTATGATTCGCTAGATTACAAAAAAATCTATTTACATGGTGAGGTAATATTGATGCTTAGCCGTTTTTTGGTGCCGTACATGCGCTCAGCGTACTCGCGAACCAAAAACGGCTTAGCATCTATATTACCTCACCCTCTAAATTCAAATACCTATAAACATAAAATTTTGAAACTCCGAGATCCTATTTAAACTAACGCGACCACATAACTGTTCGGGACTTGCCCAACCAGGTGTCCCAGCTGGTCGGACGTCGGTATCGCGGTCCTGGACTCTGATTTTCTTTGAGAGACCAAAGTCGGTAATGACAATTGTTTTGCCATCCCAATCGCCGTTTGGTTTCATATTCAATAGAATATTAGCGGGTTTAAGGTCTGAATAAGGGTTAAAATTTTTTTTAAATAATATTTTGTTAATTGCAAGGCAAAATACAGTACAACTGTATAGTATACAGTGTATACAGGGGGTCTGGTTATAAGGTCAAGCCCGAAAAAATGACGTGACCTCAATGCACTTCAAAAAAATCACTTGACCTTATTACCATTTTAAAAAAAATTTTATAAAATTTGATTTTCCCCAAAAAATTATGATCTTCACTCTAGAAAATGTTAAAAAAGACACTATTTTGTAGAAAAAAGTGTAAAAAGACATGATTATTATGGAAAAAAAAATGTGCCAGCGGGGGGTCAAAAAATTGACCTTACCTTAGTGCAAGGAAAAAATGACTTGACCTTAGTGCAAAAAAGATGACTTGACCTTATAACGGTCACACCTTGTGACTTTATAACCAGACCTCCCTGTAGTACATAATCCAACTTGGAGCTCGCCGAATTGGAGATATCTAGGCTCACAAATAAAAAATACGAAATTAAATTGTAACCCTGAACTAAATGTGCAATACTTTCTTTCGAAATTGCAATGAGTCCCGTGATAATCTTTGTTGCAATTCGATACCGATTTTTTAAAGAAATTTTCGAATTTCTTTGATGTAGATAGTCGGATAAAGTGAATTGATAGCGGTCCATCTGAATCACTAACGCGTGATAATTATTTATTTTCTTTGCATGGCTTTATTTTACGATTTAACATAATTCAATTTGATTGTCAAAAACTCACTCCAGCCACTTTACTCGCTCGTCAGTTGACCCGGCAAATTTTTCCGAAAAAAAAATCAGCTAGTCCGCCCACGCACTGCGGGTCTATTGGGCCATAGCTATTAAGAGATGGGCTGAACGTCGTCTCGCCAACTTAGAAAATGATTTTCCAAACTATTTTTTAAATATTCGGTTGTATAAAATGACACGAAGATTGCTCAAAGCCCTGCCTGAGCTCCAACCAGTATAATACAATTTGTAAATTTCCAACCTAATTAGTAAGCAGAACAAAAAAAATAAGGAAATTTTTACCCCTTTTTCCGCGTAGTTATGGTAACACGACCAATAAAAATTGGAAACGCGAGACAATTAAGGTGTTCTGCGTACAATTTCTGTTGGCCCACAACTGGACGCCCCTACGCCCAACGCATATTTACAACACTGGCTCCAACCCACGGTATATATGTCATAGGACCAGGTCCTGGACAGTTAAGATCTTTTTCCGCTGAGCATAGTGTATTTAATTATTGTGGTCTTATAGGGCTTATTTATTTAATAATTTTAATTAATAATTTTTAATAATTAAAGAAAAAGTGTAAAAATTAAATTCATAAAATTTAAGGATGGGTATATAGCATTGTTTACAAAATTTACTTCACGGGAAAACGCTATAAAAGCGGTTTCTGACCATTGATTTTACTAATTTGGCAGGCTTATGGAAAATTGTTTGAAGTATCGCATGAGAAAATGTTCGACACCATAGCCTCCCATGTAGCGCCACCACGTGGGCGTGAAGTTGACGAAAATTAATATTTCAGACTCTATCTCCTCTGGCAGCTTGTACGCGGTTGATTTGGTTTTTTCGGCAAAATGCTTTAAATATCACGGTCAACAATAAAATATAGAGTTTTTTTAGATAAAAGGTGCAGAACTCGAAAAATGTTTAAAAATGTGGAAAAAATAGGGGTTTTGTAACTATTCTTGACCTTGAAAATGAATGATCATAACACAATTTCGAAAAAAAAACTCTATATTTTATTGGGGGCCACGGTCAGACGTTTACTTGGTCGAAAAAACCAAATCAATTGTATGAACACTTTCGAAGCCTATAGCGTTTAAGTTTACTTTTGGTGTTGAAAAAGGGCGCATGTTGTCTAAAAAGTGCCCAGTACAGAAAGATTTAGATAGAATTATATAATAAAACTTCACCCACTTTTTCTTTGAACCTTACTGGTTACTATGAAAAAACAAATTCAGAAAAAAAACACTAAATGATATCAGATTTTTTGAAAATTAGATGGATGATTTTTTTTCATTTAGGAATTTGAACGTATTTTTTGAACGTTATTTTTCTAGAAATTTCTTTAAAATGAACTTGTTTGTACTTCATAATTGTAGTATAACCTAAACCAATTCATAAAACAAATAAAAGTATTAGTAAAATCTAGTTTTCCAGTTTTCGATTTTTCTTTGTGAACAACTCTATAGACCCATGCTTAAATTGACCTTCGAAAAATTCTAGAGTTCGCCTCAGACTTTTTATGAATTTTATTTTTACACTTTTTCTTACTAACTTTTTGACCTCTACAATATGGCCAAAATTTTTTTTATTTCAAACAAATAGGCCCTACAGGCCCACAATAAATAACTACAGTATGCTCAGCGAAAAAAAAATCTTAACTAGCCGGGACCGGGTCCTATGAGATATGAAAAATAGCACGAAGATGATTTTTTGAAAAGATAAAATCATGTTGTTTGAGACGCGCTTATGAACGTTCAATGATAAGCCATAACCTGCAACACCATTGAATCATATTTTATGACGTTTTCGTGATTTATCTGGATAGCATTATACTCAGCCGTGCTTCTTAAAGCTTTCATCTTTGTTAAATTTGCGTCGAATTTAGCGTCTCCAAATGATAACGTCTTAATTTCGGCATTGTGAATCCATTGCGGGTCCGTTTGGGGAATAATTTTGAGGAGTTTTCCGGATTTTTCATAAACTACTGATTCACCACCAAGGCCAATGAAAAGGTCCATGTTGAGCTGAAGCGATCCTTCATATTTTACCAAAATATCATAAAGTTGGCGATAAAACAGGGACAACTCGGAAGAATTCTCTGTGCCATCCGGACTACAACGGATTGAAAAATGCCCCATCCATAAAATAATTTATTATGTAAAAATAATA
>SCLG01000554.1:97970-111489 GCA_004367875.1 Oikopleura albicans | reverse complement strand
GGTACTTTCTTAAAAGGTACAACATTGAAATGGGATAACGTATAATTTGTCTAAAGCGCATTTGGGATAACTTACAATTTCGGATAACGTGTAAAAGGTACCAAATTTTGATACCTTTTCAACGTTATTCATTTTCGCAGTTATTTTTCACGGATTAAAATACGCCCTGTTCTTATTTTCTTCGGTAGTGTAGACCCATTTTTTAACAATCCTTGGTCCCTTGCCATAATTTTGGTTAAAACCAGGAGATCATACGGTGTGCCAATTGGCACAAAAACGAGTTGAAGTATTTCCGATACTGTTGAAAATGAATAAAGTTCAGAAAGGATAACGTATTTTTGGGTGAAATTATAATTGGCATAAGCGCGAAAAAGAATAACGTGTAAAAGGTACCAAAATTTTTACACGTTATCCCATTTATTCGTTGTACCTTTTAAGAAAGTACCTGTGAAAGAGTTTAAACTGTTCGTAATCACATTATGCATTACAGAGTTCAGTTTGAAACTACTGTCAAGAAATAACTCCAACCTCTTTGCGGAAATCATGTTTTTGTTGCTTATCAATACCTTTAACCGGTACAGTCATAACTGTAAATACGGACGCTTTATTTTCAATACGGCATTTTGGTCCAAACATTAAACTAAAAATATGAAAAAAAACGTTTTTAGGAAAATTATTTGACTATTTTTTTGTTTTTTTGACTATTATTTTTAAAATAATTTATTTTATGGGGTACACGATCCCGAAGGACGCGAAAAACGTCGCGGAAAACTATAAACTACTAAAAAAAAATATAGAGCGAAAAAAAATGCCACACAGAAAAGTCCAGTTAAAAAAAAACAGAAAAATTGCCGAAATGTCAATCAGAAAAATTGCCGAAATGCCAAACAGAAGAAGTACCTGAAAAAAGCTCATCCCAGAGGAAGGTCGAGAAAATTGTAAAAGTTCCTATGCCCGGTGGTTGGTCATGAAACTGTAAAAGCTGTCAGAAATGGTTAACATAATTTATCGTCAGACGATTTATGCACTTTCGCGTCACAAGCTTTTATGCAACCAACAGAAATATACGCTTAATCACGCGTAGATGATTAAAAAACATATTACTTTATTTTGCTCAAAACTGCCACCTTGTGTTCAATTCTCTTTAAAAAAACACATCATTTTTTGTGAAAGCGGGAAGAAATGTATTGACCAAACAATACATAATAACCGACTTCCAGCGGTTTCTATTTGCGCGCTTATTTTATTATTTACTCGCATACCGAGCGCGTCAATATTATTGTTTACATACCCCGCTTCACAAAGGAAACCCTCTTTCCCAGATCTCCATATAAAAGATATCCCTTTTCAGTTTTATGATAAGTCGACGATGTAAGTACCGAGAGCAACGCATTCTTTGTCTTCAAGAAATATATTTTATTTTACAATAAACGATTACTTGCAAGATATCGTTATTTCGTTTCACTCTTCACGGTGAAGACTTCACCTGGCCGAGAATATAGTCATTATAAAATATAAATTAATAAAAGCTTGTCTAGTACTTTTCAATTGAAGCGAAAATCAGCTGTTTCGCTTTCGACGCGCATAATATTATGCAAGAAAAAATAGTCACTTACATCATATACATAACTGATTTTTTTTCTTGCATAATTTTGTATCGTAAATCTACCGCTGTTTTATAATAATTCCAGAATTTATTTCGTTCTAGAATTCTATGGAATTATGAATGCTTATCATTACTTACACATTCAGCATAAATAGTCATGACATAAGGTTAATTTGGCAACTAATTCTGGAATCTTACATATAGTATATGATGAAATTTTATGTAAGCTTGATTATGTAGGCTTGCTTATAATACAGTTACAGACGCTCCGACCTCCGGTGCTGTCGNTTCGCATTACCCTGCTTGGGTTAATTCAACTGTCAACATGCTTGTGTTAACAGTTTTAAGTTCAAAATTTGTATCACCCAAATGGTTTTATCATTTCAAACTACAGTCCTCCATCCCTCAAGTGCCGCACTCCAGTCGCCAAAAATGCGGCACTTAAGGGATGGGCGACACTTAAAGGATGGTTTGTCAAAACCGGATACCACCCATTTGTTCTGAAAAAAAAAGAAAAAAAAAACAAAAGGAAAAAAAAAGGAAAAAAGACGCGGCGTGAACCAGGAAAGCTATAATAGTACAATTTGTTCAGAAGCAAACAAACAGATTAATGACATAAACTTACAAAAGTTTTTTTTATTTGTTTTGAAAACATAATTAATTTGATTATTCACACAGTTTATGAGTCATGATGCTCATTATCATGGGAAGTATAAAAGTCATTTAAAAACGCTGATAGTTCACATTTTGGAACTTGTTAATGCTACCGATTTCGTAGCAAGTTCTGATACACAGGGTGCGCCGTTATGTTTCACAAAAATATTCGAAAAATAGTGAAACATAATGGCCCGATCGGGAAAAAGTGAAACATAACGGCGTAGGGCTTAACATATAAAGATATGTATTAGGGGAAAATATTTTCTCAAAAAAGTGAAACATAACAGCACGCTCGGGAAAAAGTGAAACATAACGGCGCGAAACATAACGGCGCACCCTGTGTAATAGACCGGGAATTTTTTTCTGATTTGTCGAAATTTGACAAAATTTCAATAAGTTGAGTTTCCCGTTGCATAACGGACTTTCGTTTTGAGTTAAGCATGTTACCCTGCAGGGCTGTTTCTCCCGGAGTAACGTCCGTCAAGCGTGGGGTTCGATATGTTCCACCAGAAATTTTCCCATACAACGCACCACTTTCGTTTCTCAAAAATTGGTGCGTTGTGCGCGTACTGGTGCGTTGTGTGCACAATGGTGCGTTGTGCGCACACCAATCACCAAATGCATTACAAGATATAAGCTTGGTATTTGTAGCACTATAAATTAGTCTATAATTGTACGTCAATTTTATACACAACNTTGTATTTGTTTTAAAAACAAAATTGATTTGATTATTCACACAGTTTATGACTCATGATTCTCATTATCATGGGAATTATAAAATTCATTTAAACGCTGATAGTTCACATTTTGGAACTTGTTAATGCTACCGATTTCGTAGCAAGTTCTGATAATAGACCGGGATTTTTTCTCTGATTTGTTGAAATTTTGATTTCCCAAGGACGAAATAAAAAACTTTTCAAAAGATGGCTCATCGATATCTAATTTAATTTTGGGAAGAATAGTTTATATACTCGCCGGAAAAATACGCCAAAAATGTTAGCAGGAACCGGACATGGACTAATTTCATGGTTAAGCAAAATCGCACGACCTACCCAACCGAGATGTTTTTTTAACTCCGGATACGGACAGATGTATACCATCTGTTGTTGAGAAAAAAAATTTTATGAAGGAAGTAGTAAACATAAGTTAAAACGTCATGTGTGATTTCTGGGAAATAACACTAAACATGATTTTTCCAACAAAAAATTTTTTTGTGTTCAAAATTTTCGCCTTGAAAAATTGGAAATAACTGTCTTTTCAGTTTTTGGATCCAATGAGTATAAGCCGCGTAATATTGAAAATTATGATTGGGAGTATTTTTCTTAGTCATGCACCAATTTCTTTCAACATGCCGACACTAACTCGAGACATATTTCGTTGTCTCGGGCTCTTCAAGAGCTTTCAGAAAATATATAGTTTGCCTATTATCATATGTTCCGTAAAAATGTTACTGAGAAAAATAAAAGTTTACATGTAATAAAAAAAAAATTTTAGTATATTAGGCTTCATTAATTTGTTTGTGTTTGCTCAGAAAACACTTATTTTCTTTGGAAATTAAATGCAAACAAATAAAACCTTCACGCCGTGCATTTTCCTTTTTTTTTTGTTTTGTTTTTTTTTCTTTTTTTCATTTCAGAACAAATGGGTTGCACCCAGTCGGATATGAAAAACGTTTTCGATTATCTTAGAATGGATTTTAGAAAATTTTCTGAATTTATTATAAAACATTAGATTTTATTACGGTACGTCGAAGCTGATTGTCCGCGCAAAAAAAAAGGGAAGAACTTCTTACTTGTTGTTTAGCGTTGCTATGGTAACGCGTCCAGTCAAATTGGTACCGCTAAACAATTAAGTTGTTGCGCGGACAACCAAAATTGGCAGCGCCTGACAATCAAGATGTTGCGCGGACAATACTATTTGATTTTCTAAAACAACACCTTTAAAGTAATGCTGAATCTGTAAAACGGATCTGGAGTTNTTAAGAAAAATACTCCCAATCATAATTTTCATTATTACGCGACTTATACTCATTGGATCCAAAAACTGAAAAGACAGTTATTTCTAATTTTTTAAGGCGAAAATTTTGAACACAAAAAAAAATTTTGGAGGCCCCGTCGGGCAAAACGGGTATTGCTGACCCCCCTCAACTTTTCCAAAAAATTCGATTAACAGTGTTTTTTGTGTAGGTTTGAGATTTCAAACAGCTCTCTAGGGGGGCCATGGTGGTCCAAATCATTTTTTGAATAGTCAGATCGAAGGGTTCCCAAAAACTCCTCCCCCTAAGTAAATCACCATAGTTAATCATCATGGGTTTAGTGGTTAATCACCATGAGTCACGCACACCAACTAAACATTTGTCAAAAATACCACGATTTGAACTAATAGTTAACATTTGAAATAACAACTTGCATTCGGGATAACTTTATGTGTCTGAAAAAAACTGTTATTTCTAACCTAACCATTTGAAATAACACTTTTCTTGTAGATTACTGGGGTGAATGGGGACCGTTTGGTTCCTGTTCGAAATCTTGTGGAACTGGTGGTTACAAAAGTAAGTTCCGAGATTGTATGCATCGTAATGATAGACAACCGCCCACTCTGTGCGATACATATGGCAATGATGAAGAACAAGTAGATTGTAACGAAGGAGAATGCCCCCCAAGTGAGTTTATTTTTGTCATCGGGACTGTTCTCCTTGGATATACACCGGGTGCGCAGTTATCGGGCGTCCAGTTATCGGGAGGGTTTGTGCTGTTATTGGGCGGTTTTCCATATTTTTGGATATATGACCAAATTTTCCGCTCGTGTTGTTATTGGGCGGTTTTTTTAAATATTTTTCCCTTATTCCGCTTCCGCCCTGAGCAGTTATCGGGCGTCCGATTAAGGTTTTTTGTCGCGAAACCCGCCCGATAACTGCGCACCCGGTGTATATATATTTATTTGTATCATAAAAACTCGTTTTTAAATCGAATTCCTTAAGTTTTATGAACTTTTCAAAAACATGTTTAATTTTAGCACCTTGGAATCTATGGACGGTTTGGTCTAGCTGTTCTGTTTCATGCGGCACCGGTCAAAAATCAAGAACGCGAACATGCTCCACCAACAATAATGATGATTGTGATGGCCTAGCGTTGGAAAATGCATCATGTGAAGATAAACTATGTCGTATGTTATTTCAACCGTAAAAGTCGAAAGTTTCCCTAATTTTTTTGTTTTATTATTTTTATACTATTAAAGTTAATACGAAAAATACAAACTTTAGGTATCTAGGTTTAACAATAAAAAATAACTTTCCAAGCTATTTTTTGAACGAATTTAAAGGCTTAAGAGACGGTTTTTCGCAAAGGTTATAAATTACCGTTATTGATATTTTGAGTCATGACCATCCTTAAGTAAGTTTTCAATTGAACCGGGTAGAACGTAGATAAAAAAAATTAACACCCTGTTCTGAGACTACTGTATAATTTTGTTAGATTATTTTATGTAAATTAAATGAGTGAGATAAATATGGAATGAGTGTGATATTTAGTTTAAAACTTAATTTAAGACTAACATCAGATAAAATAAATTTTTACACGCATTTCTTACGCTGAAACAAATTGTTATATTTTATAAAAATGCGTGTGGGAAATTTGCCCTGCTTAATTCGTTCTTTGACCACACTGTATTAAACTGATTTGTTACTAGCAACGTGGGGTGCCTGGGATGCAAATTGGGACGCTTGTGATGCCACCTGTGGTGGAGGGCTCCAACATAAGCGCCGAGTATGTCTCCATGGAACCGTCGGGCAATGTCCTGGCCAGGCGATGACATCTCAAACGTGCAATAACCAGAACTGTCCACCAAGTGAGTGATCCGAAAAGTTTTTAGAGTTTTATTCGACACCGACCTACACATTTTTTTCATTAATAATCCTCCGATATGATTTTTAGAATTTGTATCCAGCACACATTATTCTTATTTGTATATCATAAAGCATTTATGAATCAGCTTACACAAACCATCACGAACTATAGAAACCTCGTGACCTTTAACCTCAACCAACTGCATAGATAGTGCTTGCGCCTAATCACTCCGCAGCTACCGGCTGAGTTTCATGAAAATCGTCCGAGCGTTTCTAGATTGTAAATTTCTTTGATTGATTTTCCAGGGTGTCTCTTACTTGTGTGGCTTAAATCAACCGAGTAAATTAACAACGAAATCTAGACACGCTTAGCCGATTTTCATGAAACTCAACCGGTACACCGCCGTTTTTCGGAGAAATACTTATGGTCCAAATAACATTTTCGCCAGTAGAAACATACTGAGGAAAGATTCGAGTTTCTGTGCCCAAATATAATAGCTAACTTAGCTAAAAAATAATTAAATTATAGCACCTTGGAATCTTTGGACGGTTTGGTCAGGTTGCTCTGCTTCTTGCGGAATTGGTCAAAAATCAAGAACACGTACATGTTCCACAAATAATAATGACGATTGTGATGGCGAGACGTGGGATACCGCATCATGTGAAGATAAACCATGCCGTGAGTTATTCATTTGTAAAATAACTAACTGTATATAAATTAATTGGTTATAAGTTGATAACTAAACTGTATTTAATCCGTTTATTTTTAATTTTTTCAATTGATTTTTTTAACTAGCAACATGGGGTGAATGGGATGCAAATTGGGGCCCTTGTGATGCTACATGTGGTGGAGGAACTCAGACTAAATACCGAACATGTCTCCATGGGTTGAGCCATCAATGCAGTGGCTCGACAACTACATCGCAAACTTGCAATAACAATAGCTGCCGTAAGAATTCATTAACCATTATGTATTATTTAATTTTCAATCACGTTTTTTATTCATTTGAAGTACTGAACATCGTTTTTTATCGTTTTCAGATAGTTAAGGCTTTTATTAGAATCTGACGTACTACTCAGCGTTAAAATTTTCGCCTTTTTGGCTTTCGTATTTTCTAGATACCCAAACTCGAGTTTTCTCCGACGTCAAAAACTGAAATATCGCCATCTAGAAAGTACGGGAGAAAAGATGGCGGAAATTATTTAAAACGACGAGAAGTACGCGTGTAAAATGGGTAATTGGTCAAAATTTTATGAAGCAATTACACTTCATTCGAATATTATCGAAAATGCACATACAATAATAACAGGAACTAGCACCTACTAGGTACAAGCCGCTTTTAAGTGCTATTTGACAAAACGTCCACCAATTTCACAATCTTTACGTTTAATGAAGTATTAATCGATATTCAAATTTAACCGCGTACCACTTCAAACAGTTGCGTTTAAGATTTGTGAAACTTTGATTATTTCAGCCACTTGGCAACCATGGGCTTTTTGGAGCGCGTGTCCCGTTTCCTGTGGTGGAGGTACTCAATCTAGAACCCGCTCCTGTTTCTACGGAACACCCCAGCAATGTGGAGGACTAGTATCAGAAACACAGCCCTGCAATCAACACCAGTGCCGTAAGAAATACAAACAACAAATATTCAAGTCTTATCTGGACACTTATTACCATGACAAAAGTTTCTTTTATCGATAGATTTTTCTCGGATAGGTCATTTCTACTAACACTTTACTTTTTTGAAAAATGTCTATGTGGTAATAGTACCACTAGGTATTTTACATAGTATTATACTATAATAGATAACTGAACATGCTATTTTAGCATCTTGGGGATCTTGGATGGCGTGGTCAACTTGCTCGGCAAATTGCGGCGAAGGTCAAAAAACAAGAACTCGAGCGTGTTCCACCAATTATAACAACGATTGTCCTGGTCAATCGTCTGACAGTTCGCCATGCCAAGACAAACCATGTCGTAAGTTATATAAATTCAAGTATAGGCGGCCATTGATTTAACGTATAACTTACAGTTTTGAACTCATGGTTATTTTTTCAATGGGATCATTTGAGTCACCAGTTTTCGGTGACAATCAAATATCGCTAAATGGAAAACAAGACCAAAAACTTTTAATAATGGGTTACCGAAAAGGGTGTTTTTTGAAGTGGGGTACCACAAATGGTCGCGTGAAACCTCGTTTATGAGTATGTTCTAATTGTGTGGTCGCGAATTATTGTTTAAAGTATGGAAATGTTGTTTTGGGTGAGTTTTCGCGACCACTATTTTTGGGTGGAAAAATGGTGGCAAAACCTTGTTTAAACAGAAATCATATTTTGAACAACAATTTGCGACAAAATGTGTGGTAGCAAAGGTACTCATAAATGGGTTTTTTTCGCGACCAAGAATGGTTGCAAAAGTACCTTTCACCGATTTTTCGAGATACGAAAACGAGCCTTACTTTGCCACCCCTTAATTATTTGTGCCGCTAATTCTATAATTTAGCTACGTGGGGAGAGTGGGATGCAAACTGGGGTAGTTGTGATGCTACTTGTGGCGGAGGAACTCAAATCAAGTCTCGAACATGCCTCCACGGCTTAACCCATCAGTGCAGCGGTTCTCCAACAACATCTCAATCATGCAACAACAACAGTTGCCGTAAGATATATTTGACCTATAATATGTCCTGCAGACTAGGCTACAGTAATCAAGATAAATTGATTGCTAAATTCCGTTATTTTAGCATCCTGGGCAACATGGGGTTATTGGAGCGCGTGTCCAGTTTCCTGTGGGGGAAGTTCTCAATCTAGAACACGTTCTTGTCTTCATGGAACATCTGATCAATGTGGTGCTTCAAACTCAGAATCGCAATCTTGCAATGATCACTCATGCCGTAAGAAATAACAATTCGTTATGAATCATAATTCATCATACCGGTTGAGTTTCATCAAAATCGGCTGAGCGTTTCTTGATTGTTTGTAGATTTCTTGGATTAATTTGTCAGGGCCTCTCTTACTTGTCTCGTTCTCACAATACAGAAATTAACAAACAATCAAGAAACGCTCGGCCGACTTTTATGAAACTCAACCGGTAGTGTGAAAACTAAATTGTATTATGAGTCCCTGTTTCAAATTCGAACCTCAAACCTCATCAAATCGATTGAAATTATATTCACCACCATACCAGTTATTTTAACATGAAAAGTGTTCAAAAAGTGTGAAGATAATTGCATTTTGTTAAAATAATTGGGTAGAACATTTGGTATAATACACCGCTTGAGGGTTTATCAGGCCACTTTCGCTTTCCAAAACCGGCCTGATAAACCCTCAGGCGGCCTGATAAACCCTAAGGGCGTAAGCGGAATAGCTGGCAAATGTGCAAAACAAGGTGGCCTGATAATCGCACGAGCGGGTAATTGCGCAATATCAAATTGTTATTATTCATGGATATCCAATGAGAGACCGACCTGATAAGCGCACGAGCGGGGAATTTCGCAACATTAATCTGTTATTATTTAATGAGAGACCGGCTGGGAAACCCACAAGCGGAAAATTTTCAGATCGTATCATATTACTCATAATTCAATCTAAGTTAATTGAAATAATATTACATAATAAATAGCCTATTTACTTATTTGAAATAGGGTTTACCTCATAGATTCGAGAAAAAAATTAAAAAAAAAAACAATTTACGTATCATTATTCATTTCGACGAAAAGAGACATCTTTAGAATGTATGATGGAGTTAAAGTTTAACTATTAAACCCATACCTCCGAGTGACCGGATACTATTTGTCTTTCACATGGAGCCCGATAAATGCAGGTTCCCGACAAGCGGTAAAAATGGCCGGATAAACCCATTCACGGGTATAAACTAACATCATAAGTGGCCTGATAAACCCTCAGGTGGCCTGATAAACCCTCAGTGCGTAGGCGGGATAAGCGAAAAACTTTTTGGAAAAAAGTGGCCTGATAAGCGCACGAGCGGGCAAAGTGGCCTGATAAAGGGGGGCCTGATAAACCCTCAAGCGGTGTAATACGAAATCGCGATAGATTTCGGTCCAAAAATTGTTGAGATACCTCAACTTTGTTAAGATAACTGGTTAGGTATTGTATTCTTGAACACCCCACCTACAAAACGCCTTGAATTCATTATTTACATTTCCAAACATGTAGCAGAAAACTAAAATGGACCCCTAAAATGCGTATTTTTCACAATTGTTCATAAAATAGATCTGCACGGCCGCATAATACGATTGGACTGTATTCTGAAATTTTCAATCAATGTAATTTAGCACTCTGGGGACAATGGATGGCTTGGTCAAGTTGCTCAGCAAAATGTGGTAAAGGTGAAAGGACAAGAACTCGGACATGTTCGACCCAAATTGACGCAGATTGTGTTGGTCAGCCGAATGAGAGCGACTCATGCGAAACGTTGAACACCAGTGAAGTTAAAGAATTTTTCGGGGATACTAGCGTTGCGTTGACTACGTTTGACGGGCCCGTTTTCTGGGGTCATACGATGCATTTGTATGATAATTTACATCAAAACAAAGCAACTTATTATCAATCTGGCGTGAGTCCTACTGACTTGAGCAAACCTGACGCCAAGGGTTTAAAAATACTTCATTACCTGTGCCCTCGGTACCCGTGCCCTTTCGTCTTTAAACTCCTGTTCCGCTCTCAACAGTGCCATATGGCACTGCTACTTGAAACATAAGAGTCAGGCCGTGTCTAATTGTTACAATATTATCCAAAAACTTAAAGTTTATACCGTGGGAATTTCATGAAAATCGGCCGCCCGTTTCTAGAATAAACCAGTTTTCATTAATCCCCACTTTCTCAGTACGCCATGGCGCGCCATTATCAAATGACATAATGAAATTGGTCTATTCTACTAGTAGAACCGCGCAGCCGATTTTAATGAAACTCACACGGTAAAACCAAAATGGTGGGCTGGGTTTTATATATTTGTTGAAATCATTAAAAAAGGTCAACTTTGCGTTCAAAAGTATTAAAACGAAAAACCGGTTGTAAATTTCAGATTAATTTCACATTGGGCCAATTGGTCCTAATACAAAAACGATAGAAGATAACTCTCATCAAAATTGAGTAGCATAAAAAAAACAGAGCGATATGGCACTGCTGGAGCGCAGGAGTTAATGCACAAAACGATCGACTGTCCTTAATTGAAATGTATGTCATAGAAATGGCATTTTTCAAAAGCAAGCGAAATATAAAAATCTAGAAATATTACGGTCTAAAAATATACATGCCAGTAATTTTTATCAACCCTGATATTAGTAAAAGGACCGATTGTGACGTTTCACAAGACAGTTGAGGTTGTTGAGGTCACAATTTGGACACGGCGATTTTTCTTCAAAAATTACCAAAATGTTTGTTTATTCTCCGGTCAGACGAAAATTGCATGTACACCAATGGACTATCTTGTCGTGTCAGATCCTAACCTACCTGATCCAGGTCAAGCAGAAATCAAATTTATCTCTAATTTTAAACTCCCAGGCGCACCTCGGGCGATTGGAACGCAATTTAGCGTTTCGTTTTTGAACAAGGAAGAACCAGCTCTTATTCAGGATATGTGGATTGACTACAAAGAAATAGGTATGATTTCATACGAGATGTCTCATATAATTAACAGATCTGTTCTTTAATTAATTAATTGTTTCCAAGGCCAACGAAATACACCAGATGTACCTTAATCTTGGGAAAATTTGAAGCTAAATTCAACCAAGATAATGGAAAATAGGGTCATGTTACCAACATAACGGTACATTTGGTAGGCGCTTGGTTTAAATTGCGTAGGCGACACCAAGATAATTAAAAATAGGGATTGCGTAACTCGAAAGTATTGCGAAATGAGTGTTTTTTTTATAATTTAACGCAAAGATAATGGAAAATAATCAAAACATTAAGAATAATAGTGTTTCTTACTCTTTCGAAAAAAGCGGGAATATATTTAAATAAAAGTTCCCTCGGTGAAACTTCACGTATTTTATTCGAAACTAAAAAACGCCATTTTCAGATGAGGGAGTTTGGACAGAAGTGTACAGTCAAACGGAGGCGTGGCGCTGTGTTCCAGGCCAAGACAACTGTTTTCCAGCTGAAAACTGTAAAATAGGAGACTGTCAATTTTGTTATGACAACGACAATTTTATGAATTTGGATTCTTTGCCATCGGTAGCGCCATTTTATCATTTCAAACTGGTTTGGCTTCAAGAACCAGATGGAGACAATCAATTTGTTTTGGAATGGAAACAACGGGAACATCCTCTTTCGGCTACTGATCGTCATGGGTTTCCTAATTGTTTTTTTATAAAAGTGGAAGAATATTTTATCTCAAAAAAAGTATTTACCGTTTGCGCTCTGTTCTAACAGAAAAAATTTCTGACAGTATTTTTTATATGGGAGCCGGGGAGAAAAAATATCGAAGATTAGAACGCAATGCGTAGGCAATTTTACGAGCGAACCACTGGGTAAAATCATATTTTTATAAACTACAAAAGACTTGTGTTTTAATGAAAATCCAAAACAACAATATAGTATAGAAAAATAATTTTAGACAAATATGCACTCCCTGTGCACTTATCTTGCCAGCACTTATCTTGCCAAAACCCTGATGGTGCGCTTATCTTGCCAATTTTTGGGAAAAATATTTTCCAAAACACACGCCTACGCACTATGCACTTATCTTGCCAAAAAAATTCAAATTGAAAAAGCAAAACTATATGTTTTAATAATTATTTTTTCTTTACGCCAATTAATCCATAATATTAATATTAACGTACTACAATTACACTGAAATAAGAAACATTTCTGGATTTGGCAAGATAAATGCACGGTCTGGCTTTTAGTTAAACTCTAGTAACTACAGGTTTAGCCTCATGAAAATGGGCCGACCGTTTCTCGTATTCCGTGTCGGCATATTTTAAAATGATATAAAGAGCATTTTTCCCTTCTATTTCAAACTAGGGTGCCACTCCTTTCTCCCATGTTTATATATACGCCTCTACGTAAAGAATATCATGAAACTTAACCGGTAGTTCAAAATAAAAAGGGAAAATTGGGTTTTATCTCAGCTTAAAATATGCCGACACGGAATACTAGAAACGCTCGGCCGATTTTCATGAGGCTAAACCTGTAACTCAGATCGTGCATTTATCTTGCCAAATCTTGAAAATACCTGATTTCCAGCTAATCCGCCTACGCCATGTGCGTTTATCTTGCCATTTGCACTTATCTTGCCAATTTTTGGGTCGGCGAATGTGCAAGATAAGTGCACAGGGAGTGTACTGCATTATGGCTAGATTACTTAACATATCTTGATTAATTTTATAGTTAGAAACTTCTATTATTTGTCGGTTTCCAGACTGACACAATTTTTAAGAAAATGACGA
>SCLG01000554.1:24632-97156 GCA_004367875.1 Oikopleura albicans | reverse complement strand
CAAGATAAGTGCACAGGGAGTGTACCGCATTATGGCTAGATTACTTAACATATCTTGATTAATTTTATAGTTAGAAACTTCTATTATTTGTCGGTTTCCAGACTGACACAATTTTTAAGAAAATGACGAAACCCTTGTTAGGGACATGAATCCATATGATATTAAATATTACAAAATAAAATTTCCACTTGATCTGGACGGATTTGGATCACCGTTCAAGGGACTTTCCCGTAGTACTTCTGACACTATTCTTGATGGTACTCCTGGCCATACCGATTGGTTTAGCGTTGGAGCCAAACAATTCCATCAAGTCGGAATATACATGCATGGTAACAAGGCCATTGCAGGCCTCAACAGTCCCGCATTTGACATTGTGGCATCAAGAACCCAGCTTTTTGTTTCGGTTCCGCAAGCAGGATCTGGTGAGTTTTAATATTGTACAAAATTTTATGAAAAAGATTAGACTGTTCACCGTCCGAAGTGTAAACTCAAGAAATTTCAAACTCGTCAGTTTTGGTATAGGAGCTGTATTTATAAGGTCAGGCCCAAAAAACAGCCTTGACCTAAATGTACTTATAAACCAGACTTCGCTTATTAGATTTTTTTCACCCCTAAATACGGTTGGTTAGTACATTTCTCAACACGAGGCCGGACGTTTGTCTGGCCCGGATTTACTCTTTCCTGATAGTACGTTATAACCGTTGTGGCTACAAACTGGCGGGCAAAATGATAAAAGTTTCACGATTTTTTCAGGACTTTACAAGTCCTTTTGAGAACCTTCTAGTGGTTCAAAAATACTTTTTTTTTGGAATCCTCAAGAGCAACTCTATCATGTCAGGGTTTTTTTTATTTTTTTGAAAAAAAAATTGCCGGCCAGTTCGATTCCTCCGTTGCGTACGTTGTATGAGAGAAACATGCAAATTTCATTGACAACAAATGAGAACATTTCAAAATTTGCATTATGCTCTTTGCACGAGGTTGTCCAATTCTAGGACGATCTGAAATGGTACTTTTCAGGTTTAGTGTGGTTGGACACCAAGTCGATAAAGCTGACAGAGAAATTAAAATAAAAATACGTTAGGTTCGAGCAATGACTAATTACTCTTGATAACGGATATAAAAAAATTTTTTTTTTGCTCTTCTACTTTAACCCGAGACCGTTTTTGGATTGCCAAATGGCAATCAAGGACACATTATTGGCTATAAAATACGAATGGTTAGTTATTTTCTTTCTAGTTTTTTTCAACATTATTTTTTTTTACTGTCGTGCATAAAATTGATGAGAAAAGTATGTGCGGTGCACAAAGGAGGCGCTACAGGGTAAAATGCGAGCGGATGTACCCGAGCTGTCCGCATATTCGAAAGAAATTGTTCAATTTTACCTAAAAAACAACTCAATTATCTGATATAACTTAGACAAATATATATTATTAGCACCGAACTATCATTAAATGACGAAAAAATATGAAAAATAGTGATAAAGACTCGCTCTTTCGTAAATATCTCATGGCCTTGGGTATATTGTGTATGCCTTTTTCTAAGGGATTTTATCGACCTCTTTTTTCTATAAAAACACAAGAAACATATCAATTATAATGGTGGTGTAATAAAAACACATTTGAGGATATTTCTATAAAATACATGTCTCAATTATGCTCACTTCAAAAAATCGAGCGAAAAAATTTAATTGGTAGACATGTGCGCCTGCTTGTTACCTGCTGTGCCTTTAAAAACGATGTTGGTTCATCTCAAACCAAGAACAAAGTGTATTCTTGATTTTAGATTAAATATCATTAAATAAAAACAATCGGTTATCTCGGAAGACGATGAAAAGAAAATCAACTAAAAAAACTTAACAAACTACGCTTTTACGTCAAAATCAAACATATTTTCAAACATTAACTAAACACGAACTCATTAGTCGTTCGATGAAGACACTAGGCAACATTTCAAAAGAATCTAGAAACTAGAATCTAGAAACTAGAAATCATCTAGTTTGGTTAAATAATATAGAAATGGCGAGCGTTTGAATGTGTGATTGCCATTTGGCAATCGAGCGACGGTCCCCAGAACGGTCCCTGTGCGACGGTCTAGGGTTAAAATCGGTAATTCTATTATTGCGTTCGCTGTTACTTAATTTTAGTTCGTGAGTGTATGAAAATGTGGCACAATTTTAACTTTGATGCAATCGATATCGGTATCACTTCTCTTGAAAATGATGTGAATGGTTGTGCTCAAACGTGTCTTACCAATCCAAACTGCAAAGTTTTCGTGTTCGTCAACAACGCAAATTTTGTTTCTACGCATATGTTTAATTGTGTTTTGAAAGCCGAAGTGGGCGTAGCTAGCGACGGGACAGCTTTAGGTCTGGTCAGTGGGGCGCGTTGTGATTTGCAATCAAGTAGCCTTCCGACGACACATCATGACCAAGTTTATCCAGAAGAAGGTAAACCATTACTTATAGTCTATGGGCTATAGACTTTAAGATCCGATCATATTACTTATTGCTTAACTGCGCAGTGTAACCAGTCCCATGAAAGAGCAGCCCCGTGAAGCGGGGCTGAAAGCAGGCGTGTAACCAGTCCCTTGACAGAGCCACGTTAACTTGAAAACGCGCGTGTAACCAGCCCCGCGAAGGCCCATTTTAAATAAATTTTAATTTGACCCCTTTTGTTGTTTAAATGGTCAAACATGGATCAAAAATCAAGTTTTGAGATTTTCAAATCTTTGCGAGGCTGCTCTGTCATGGGACTGGTTGCACGCGCGCTTACAGTCCCGCGAATTTTGACCTCAAATCACCTCAAGTGACCTAAAATACTCTTTTATTTTTTTTGTGATATCTCATTGCTAAGAAAATTTTACGAAATAGAAATTTTTAAACAGTGCATAGTTGCAAATTGCATTATACCGCTGTCATGCCATGGCATGGTCATCGCCATCAATACGAAAAAAATTCGTGGATATCCCAGACGCATAATATTCTTTCTTTTTTTTTATATTCCATTTGTTTCATAACTTCACTTCATGAAAATAAAAACAATAGAATATAAATAAGATGATATAAATTCATTGATATATAAATTTCATTGATATATAAATTTCAAACTCCCTTATCGCCATAGGTCATACATACTGTATTTATACAGAGTATGAATTGAAATTGTAAAAAATAGCCCCTTTATTTAACATTTGCGTCTCGGCCGTCGTCCGTGATAAACGTCTTCAAAAACGATATTTTGGCCCCCTGCCGTCGCTAAATTTTTGCTTCCTAGACGCCATTTGGGCCCCGTGTCGTCGTGCGCGTTTTCTCTCTATGTCACGCCATTTGGGCCCGTCGGTCCCAAGTTTGTGTGACGGCAAAATTCAAAATATACATAATGTAATATAATTTATACTTTATGCATGAGGTTGTCCAATTCCAGGACGCTTTGAAATGGTACTTTTCAGGTTGAGTCACTCAACTTGAGTGTGGTTACGACACCAACTGGATAAAGCTTACAGAGAAATTAAAATAAAAATACGTTAGGTTCGAGCAATGACTAATTACTCTTGATAACGGATATAAAATTTTAATTTGTTTTTTGCTCTTCGACTTTAAAATCGATAATTTTATTATTTTTACTTAATTTTAGTTCGTGAGTGTACCGGTATGAAAATGTGGTACAATTTTAACTTTGATGCATCCGATATCGGTATCACTTCTCTGGAAAATGATGTGAATGGTTGTGCTCAAAAGTGTCTTACCAATCTAAACTGCAAAGTTTTCGTATTCGTCAACAACGCAAATTTTGTTTCTACGCATATGTTTAATTGTGTTTTGAAAGCCGAAGTGGGCGTAGCTAGCGACGGGACAGCTTTAGGTCTGGTCAGTGGGGCGCGTTGTGATTTGCAATCAAGTAGCCTTCCGACGATACCTTATGACCAAGTTTATCCAGAAGAAGGTAAACCATTACCTATAGTTTATAGTCCCTCCCCATATATGGCCATATGACGATAAATTCAGTCACCAGATGAATATCTGGTTCGCATATAAAAGCTTATATATTTATTATTCAAATTGGTTGTTTATTCCGAATCTTACTATTTTAACTTTAACAGATTTATAAATAGAATAACAATGAGCGCCATGACTAGTGAGTAGGACGCTCACACATTAGAACAGTAATTAAATATATGGAAAACTCAATCCTATCCAAGATTAAGGAACGAGCGGGAAATCCGACCAGATAACTGCGCAGGAGGTGAATTATAAATTTTGGGTTTAGCCAAGAAGAAGGATTTTTGACCATGGCCAGTCTAATCGCAGTGCGTAGGCCATCCCTTAAATTGTTTTGTAGGAGATTTGTCGAGTGTTGGCACTTGGATGGATTGGAGTGAGTGGTCAAAATGCTCATTTACATGTGACGAAGGAATTCAACGCAAATCACGGCAATGTTCACTTAACGGTCGATGTGTAGGCCCAGAAGAAGTAACGCAAAAATGCAATGATGCCGCATGTCGTAAGTTATTTGTGCAACGTACAGCATCTTTATAATTTGCACAGTTTGTTATGTAACATTATTTTTGTTTTCTGATTAGTTTTTGAAAAATACTTTTCATGTAGAAGGCATTGATTTTTTGGAAAGTTTCTTTTCATTATTTGACCAAAAAATGGTAAGGTTAAAGTTAAAGATTAAAGTTAAAGGCTAAAGGTGAAGGTTAAAGTTATAGGTTAAAGTTAAAGGTTAAAGGTTAAAGTTAAAGTAGAGGTTAAAGTCAAAGGTTAAAGTTTTAGGTTAAGGTTAAAGGTTTTAGTTAAAGGTTTAAGTTAAGGGGGTAAATGTTGCTCAAATTCTCGAAAAAAAATGTCGACGAAAATCTATCATAAAAATTGAATGGCTAACACTATCAATTAATTTTTTTTGGCATAATTAAATTCAAACATTTTTTGTTCCATTAGTGCCCAAATTGTGCCCTTATATATATCCGTACACACCGGATATCCGCAACAGGCAAAAGTGACCTTAAGCGTTATAACTTTTCCTACGTAAATCCAAAATTTCTGAAACGACTCAGATCGGTTCTCATTACTTCAGGGCCCATTTCCCTCGAGCTACTTTTTTGATTTATTTTTTTTCTCGGACTTGCGGATTAATATGAGTCGAAAAACGGCACCAAATTTCAAACACTAGGCCAGTGTGGAAATATGACAGCAAATAGAGCATAATTAACTCGACACTTCGTTCATCAATTCTCTTATCTAATAGCACAACCTCTCGGTATTAAAATAAATATTCTGGTTAAAAAGTTTAAACGGTTTAAAAAACGGGTTGTGATGATGTTGTGTGAAGTTATGAATGAAAAAGAAAACGAAAACAATAAAAAAGAAATCGAGTGTTATCAAAAAAAAGATCTAGAATTTTCTTTCACAAAATAGTAAAATGTCATATTTTTAATTAGAGAATTAACAAGCAGCATTAACCCCCTTAAAGATTAAAGTTAAAGATTAAAGTTAAAGGTTAAGGTTAAAGTTAAAGGTTAAAGTTAAAGGTTAAAGTTAAAGGTTGAAGTTATGGCCCATAACTTATGGGTTAAGATTAAAAGTTAAGGCTAAAGCTTAAGGTTAAGGTTGAAGAATAAGGTTTTTAACTTTAAGCATTTGCCTTGAATTTTCGGCGTTTTGTTCGTTTTAAAGTATTTGCTAAAAATAAATTTCAATGATGAGGCAGTAATAATTCAGCATAATGACACACATATGATTAAAGGAATATATTCAGGCGGCACTGTCTGAAAAAGACCTATTTAGACGATGCCTATTTAGATCTAGCGTGTAAATTACTAAAATAAAATTTCAGCTCTTCCAGATCCATGCGATGAAGATAATGGCGGATGTGGGCCCCAGGACAAATGTATTTCGAATAACGGGCAATTTATTCGCTGCCAGTATCAGACGTGTCCAGACGGCAGCGATCTATTAAAAGAAAATCAACAAATTATCCGCGTGCCTAGGCTATACAGAAACTGGCGGGTAGATATTAAAATCTGGACTAGGAATATTATACCTGGAGATGTGAATATGTTCAAGGTAGGGTACGCCGACGGGTACCAGCCGGGAGACGATGAACGCTTTATGCCCGCTGTGTCTTACCCCGCAACACGCTTCTCACAACAGACAAATGTGATCTCATCATTCAGAGATTGTAATTACCCCAAGGGTCACTATGCACCTCCTGATACAGACAGCTACGTTAAGGACTCGGGTTATGAAATTAATTTTCAACCTTCAGGAACATCGGGCCCAAAAATGTCAGGAGTGTTTTGACGTTAATGATGTTTCGGTCTAAAAAAGTGGCAAGCAAAACTTTAGCAAAAAAATAGCGACCTCCGGCCTTAACTTGAGAAACTGTTCCTTAATTGACGGCCCTTATGTACAAATTAACCAGATTTGTTTGAAAATAACAAAAACCCGCGTAAGAAATTCCAGCCTAGACAACCAATACGTAAATGGATCCATTACGTGATGTCCATGATGTTTGACCCAACGACTGGTTCCTATTGGTTAACGTTAATAATTGACGACAAATTGATCTTCCGCAAGGAAAAGCCGTGTCATGAAAACTCGGAGGAATTCTTGACCAATTGGGCCTTATACGCTGGGTGGATTGTGATGAGTGGTCAAAATGTTGTAGATGGATGTTATAAAGATGCGAAGATGGATACCTGGGCCGGTCGGGGTAACAATGGCTATCTGGTACCGAAGCCAAATCTTTGCTTCACCGACCGTAATCCGTGTACCGACGACCAAGAATGCATTTTTGATAAAGTGTCGGAAAACATGACGTGCAAAACAAGTAAGATTTGTTACCCGTTAAAACGCAACACAATTGGGGAAACGGCGCTGTTATTCATTTGTGTACCACCGCAGTAAATTATCGTTCAGATATGGGGTAGCCATAACCACTGCCGTATCTATAAGCGCTGAGCTAACCATAGTAACTAAGTGTTATATTATAATAGAAGCTTTTGGATTTAACCGCTGGTATACCCATATCAGTTGCCGTCGTTCTACCAACTATTGTGGTCATAACCAGAGATGCGAAAGTTCTGTTCTAAATTCCAGAACAGAACAGAACGCTCGTCCTATTTTGTGATGGAACGATTTTTTGAACGTTTTCTTAAATAGAACAAAAACGTTCTAAATGGCCGTTCTGCTCTGTCTCGTGATGAGAAAATTCCCCAGAACGGTGTATTGCGTTCTTATGTTCTATTGCCGTTCTGTTCTCAAGTTCTCAAAAAGCAGAACTTTGGCATCTCTGATCATAACCTCTACGGTACCCATAAAGTTAAAAATATGGATATACGTATAGGTAGCTGCTGAGATGACTGATGCGGTATTGAGATAACGCTGTTAAATTCAATTTTTAGGGATGAAAATACAACAAAAGCACATGATGCAGAAGATACCGATCTTATACCAACAGTACAAACTGAATTTCAAAATGTACCTCAATGAGATTGTGGGCCAAGTACGAACTAATGTATTTGCGATTGCAAACGAGCAGTACAATTATAACCCTCAAATTGCGCTTCATCTGGACGCCAAAAGTTCTGTTTCAGAAGATCAGAAGGCATTTGCGAAATTTAACAGAGTAAATGTCGTTCCTGGTGTTACTGGTACTGGAAATTGGAAGCTTAGGTTCAACCACAATTACATTTGTATATAAATATATCATTAAAATTACCCTTAAATTTCCCTTATTGGGCAATGACACTTTAGTTTTCATTTTTTTTATAATTGCTTGTGGTAAAACCATTCGTCAGATTGGTGTTAAGGAAAAATGGATATTTCCCCACGGACACCAAGGAGAATACAAGCCTTATGTGAATTTGGGTGTTTGGACACAATTCCAGTATCGCCAGTATTTCAGCCAGGCGGACAATACCTACTACTTTACTGTACACATGAACGACCAGGAAGTGTACAGAATGAAAGTAAATAGTCCAAAAGAGTACATGAATATGGCATTATGGACATCTCATGGCACGACAGCTATTGACGCCCTCATTGACAAGATTAGTTTCAAAACATGGAAAAAGGGAGAAAGAGAGCCCGCCGAGCCACGAACGGTTAACTCTGGTATATATTTAACATTTATTTAACGGATACAGGATGAGGTAATATAGATGATAAGCCATTTTTGGTGACTTATATACGCTCAGTGCACTCGCGAATCAAAAACGGCTTAGCATCTATATTACCTCACCCTGTAGAAGCTCGGAAAATAGAAAACTAGCAACAATTGGAATGATTTAATAACACTAATTTGTTAAGTGATGTCTTTGAACACTGACATGGCATGGAACAGTGATTTATCCAATCCCAACTCCGCCTTATACCAATCTACATCAACAAATCTCCAGAACAATCTGATGCCTGGAGCTTCTCAGGCCGCCGCGGCAAATGGGGCCACGGTGTCCGGAATGTCTTTTGTCTTTTCAATTTCGTCTCGGCGACGTCGCGACACTTCAAGTTCAACAAAGGTCGATGTTCAAATCGATTTAGAATACAATGAAGAGGTGGAAAATATTCCAGAAGAACCAACCATTCTTCTTGAGTCACTTCAGGACAGGCTTCAAAGCGAAACTTAAAGTTTGAAATCCAATGTCTTCATTTGCTTTATTGGTCTGCGATGTCTCGCTAATAATAACATGCTATTATAACATGCGAAATTGCAACCGAAAATACCAATTGTCATCTTTCGCTAAGAAATGTAACATTTATGGATTTATGGAATTGAATGTTATATTTCGTGTGCAATATAACAGTTTGCAGTATTTTCTTCGTAAAAAACGGTATGATGCCATTTTTAAGCATAATTTACTGTTTAGGCACTTGTTCGTGGAATATAAACTGTCCCTTTACCAAGCAGCGCCTTTTCACGAGAAGCGCTTTCACCACCCCATTTCGTCTAATTTTCTATAAAATTTCATTAAATTATGAACAAAAAATATTCATTCCTTTTGGACTCATTAACCGCCATTTTGGACTCATTTTTGACAACTAATAACTTCTGTGCTTTGAACCCGTGACCAGGACGAAGTAAGTAACGCAATCGCTCAAGGAGATGTTGCTCACATAACTGACAATTCAATAACAGTAGAGGACAAAACACCACGAAATCATTTTGTCAACGATGAAGACTTTGATCCTTCTTCTATTGTCATAAAACCAGGTATATTATTATAGTAAAATATATTTTCTCTATGATAGTGTATATACATTTATTACACAATATATTTAAATTGAGACATGCAGGCTGACTGATTATGCAGCATGTTATCTTAACAAATTCCATTATGTTAACACTACTTGGGATTTGATCAACTTCGGTTTCCAATTATTTAACCAAATGCTCTACCCCATTATTTTGACAAAGTTCCATTAGGAAAACCGTTTTCATTTCACATGCTGAAATGAAATTGGATAACGGACAATATCAGAAATCTGTACTTGTTCCATTCAGATTTTAATGACACCAGACGTTAGACAGGGTGAGGTAATGTAGGTGCTAAGCCGTTGTTTGGTGACTTATATTCGCTCAGCGCACTCGCGAACTAAAAACGGCTTAGTATCTATTTTACCTCACCCTGCATGACTACTAAATTGGGTGTTTAATGGTCCTATAAGTTAGGCCATAACAAGTATTAACTTTATTACAAGTTAAGCCAACGGTAAAGCTTATGACCCCACTGTAATCATTTATTTCCAGGTGAGTGGCTTGAATGGAATGATTGGTCGGAATGTTCGACGACATGTATCAAAACCCGAAGCCGAATCTGTGACGACGGAGCGATTGATAAAGACGGATGCGAAAAAGACGGGCTTCTTCTCAAGGATGGTGCGCAAGATCAAGAAAGCGAAGTGTGCGCACAAGACGAGTGTGTGGACAAGACGCCCAATGAAGACCCAATAGAATTGGAATCCTGTCCCTCGACGGCATGCTGGACTTACGATCCCATTTCGAAAAAATGTACGCTTAAGGATGATGCCTGCACAAAATTGATGTGCGGCGCTGAGAAGATTTTGATTGAATTTGATTCTGCGCTTTATGGGTCAAGTGATAATACGCTTATTGTACCAACAGTCTTGGCGGACTATACGGGCGAAAAGGACAATGGCATTGAATGTAAACTCGGAGAATGTGAAATGACAGTTGAGCAAAATGATGATAACAAGTAAGTTTCTAAGGAAATATGGAAGTCAAGTTACGAAATACAAAAATTAGATTTTCTTCGTCTATAGCCCGTTAGTAATCGATAAGCTTTATAATATCGTACACAAGTTGCCAAATAAGTGTTGGTTTTCCTTCGTTGCGCAAAAAAAATAACGTAGTTTAATATTTTCATATGTCGGATGGAATCCGGTATTTTGGCCATTTGGTCCATTTTTTAGGTTGATTAGACCAAATTTCAACTTTTGAACCTGGCCATCTCCGTTGTATTTGATTACATATGAAGAGGTACTTTTGTCAAAATCCGATGTTTAAATTTTCGTCAAATTTTCCCGGAAGATATGCATTGGCGCGCGGCGCACCCAATTCTCCCTACACGTTACCAGTTTGTATTATGCTTAACATGAATATTTTAGATTGGTCATGGTAACAAAAGTAACAAATAACGCTAAGAGTGAAGTGCAAATCACAGACGCTGTTCTCCAAACGGGCGGTTTTGTTTCAACGATTACATTCACATGTACTTACGACATGACCGTCAGTGTTTCGAGTGACTCTTATGAAGTCCAGAAAACGTCCTCTTCGGGAACGATTACGGCCGACGGCGACTTGACAAACGGCTTCACAATGACTACAGACGCAGCTAGGGTTTCCCAACATCAATTAATTTTTAAGTTAATTTTGTGTCGTTTTAACAATTATAATACCAAGGCTTCTTTCGGTACTTGATCTTTTGATTTGTACTGATGCTTCAATTGGTACTAAAGCCTTTTTGGTAGTATTGCTTCAACTGGTACTAGCCCTTCAATTGGTAACAATGCTACTTGTGGTACTAATGCTTATTTTGGTACTAATTATTCAAATGAGTACTAAAAGATCGAGCGTTAGATTCTTAAAATATAATTTAATCGCTTATGTTTAGCGACATAAGAACCGGCCTGATAACTGCGTAGGGGCCTAATAACTGCACAGGGTGTAGGCGGAACAGGGAAAAAAGATGAATGAAAACTCCCTGATAACAGCACGAGTTAAGAATTGCGCAATACCAATTGTTAAATCGAGCCAACCTGTCTGATAACTGCGCACCCGGTGTATTTCTTAAAAATATCTTTGCATAAGTGAATTGTAAGTGTGTATGAAGATTCATACTTTTATAGGCATTAATTTGAGTTTGCGAAATCTAAACGAAGCTGGGGGACGTGTCGTTCTCGGCGGCGTAATCACGATTACAACTACTTGGACGGTGACTTCATTAAGTAACGTCAAATTCGTGTATAAAAAATGTTCGGTACATCATGGTCCACATGAAGTTGTCATTGTCAAAGACGGATGTTTTTCGAGTGTGGTTAATGCCGAACCAAACTCGCTTAATGCAGAATATGGCAGAAACCAAGTATTTAGCTCCGGATTCTAAATCATACATTCAAATTTGATTTTGTTAAATTTGTGTAAACGATAACAGGAGGTGGTTATAAGGTCTGAAGTTTTGCCCGCTATACGGTCAAGTCAGTTTTTTGGTATTGACCATAAATCGTAAAATCAACTATGGTCAGATTAATCTAAAATAAATTCGCCTTTAGCTTCGCGCTGTTTTGGGTTAGCATCGCGCATAAAGTATGTCGAATATCTAGAAATTAAAGATAAATTTCAAGATATGTCCGAGGGAACCCGTTTACCCACGGCGATCTAAAATTTTAATTTACAACGTCCACAATTGATTGTTTTATTCTTTCAAACAATTTTTTGAAAAAAAAAAATATTTTTGTAGAAATAGAAAAATTTGCACATTTCGAATTCGGTATCAGCTACAAAACATTTGCCGTGGAGTCCGCAAGTGTTCAAGAGCAGTCCATCCAATGTGATATTGAAATTTGCCTTCGCGGTTATACATGTCATGCCGCGGATAAGAACGCCGTATGCCCAAGTGGCTTACTTATGTACACACGTATCTAGCCCAATTTAACGTTTGTAATCTGCAAATTTTATTCATTATTTAAACTTAATTAGAACTCAGTTTTAGTGTGAAAATTTAATCTGTGAAATTATTCGAATACTATCCGAAAAAAAGTCTTTGAACTGTACACAGTTATTATTCAATTAGCGAGCAATACATGTAGGGAAAATAATAACGCGTTCTGGTTGTGCCGAAAAACCATTCTTCTGCAGTGATCGATCAGGAGCTGAAGGTTAATTCCAAAATTTGAAATTGGCTTTTCGAAGAATACGGGCCCTGAGTCATTTATACTCGTAGCCCATCTTCTCTTAGCCCGTATTCGTAAAAGTCAATTTCAATTTTTTGAATAAATCGTCAGCTCCTGATTGTATTAGTATAGTCTATACCGGGAGTTTTTGAACTCATCTATCATTTTTCATTTTGAAACATAAAGCATACGTTTTTATATTTTTATGGGAATTTGGAAAACTAATTTGGTCAAATTGTAGAGCTCGAAGCGTTACTAAGAAAATATGTAAAAATCATCATTTTAAAATGTCTGTAGCGGACACTAGAATTTTTTGAATTTTTTTCAAGGTTGAAAATGATAGATGAGTTCATCACGCCCTGTCTATGCATATATAATATGTGTTTTTTAGAAAATTCTCCGAACAACGTTTTATCCTAAAAGACTTCTTCTCCAGAAACCGCGTTACCATATGGCCGATGTGTTGTCAGATTTTTGCCCGTTGACTCATGTGGTAAATGTCCCCATATGTCGACAAATCACATATCTAGAAAATTATTCAACATACAGGAAACATAAATAGGGTGGCTTGTTTTTAAGCATATGTTAACAACAATAAGCCAAAAGCGTAATTCAAAAAAAATTGGGTATAGATGTCAACTTTACCCCCAGATTAATTGAATATTGGTTTTAGAAAATTATTTGATTATATATATGCAAAGAATTGTCATTTTTTTAATTCCTACAAAGTAAAACAACCTTATTGCAATAATGGGCTAGACAGGCTAATAATGATATAATAGCAAATAAGAAATGAAGCTCATGAGTTGAGAATCAAAGTTGAGAAAAAAACTAAAACCCATATATTACACATCATTATAATGCTTACATTAAATCGGTATGCTATAGTTTCATGCATTTCAAAAAGTTCATAAACAAATGCTTGCACAATTGTTCAAGTGTTGTATGACGAGGACACGGCTTCGCCAGGTTAACTGAACAGGCCAGGTCATTTTTATTCTTCGACTCGAGAGAGCTTCCATTTTTTATGTTTTGAACATCGCAGGTCAGTCGAGGATAGTCCATATTTATTTATTATAAAATAGTCAGACGTTTTTTTTCTGATTTCTCGTGGCACTATCGACTTTTTGTGTAAAAAGAGGTACCGAGTTAAGGGTTGGATAATTGTACAATACAATATATAAATTGTTTTGGAGGCTCCCGGAGCTACAATGTCTGGATCTCGATAATTCCGAAACCAAATATTGAGTGAAACGCTCTATCCCACAATTAGAAAAGAGTGTGTCGGTTTTTGGCAGTTCGTATTGACTTAACAGCCAAATTTTGCGTGCTCAATTGATCATTTTTACCTGAATAATAGTGAATTATTTATTGGCTTTGCTTAACCTAGGGCAAATAGTGAATCTGACATTGTATTTGAGAAATTCCAACTGGAACTTTTACTGTAAATTTGAGCCAAATCATGTCACAATGTGATTCTGGGTAAGCTTCAATGATTCGGTTTTCATTTTCAAGGTGTGATCTGAGAAGGGAATCTGGAAAACTTTTAATTCTTTACTAAATCTCCATAATAAATTATTCATGATCTGCCTTCGATATATTACATGTATATATCCTTGTGGGTGCGATAATTTAAGGATGTTGTGCTAACTATATCATTAGATTAATCTGACTAGGCTCTGTTGGCCACTCTTAAGAATTTTTTTTCGCCGAAGCGGTCCTTTACTAAAGTTATTTTGGGCCTCTACTGCCCATCGAATTATAAACTAGTTGTGCCAAATTATAGATCTTGAAAAGTTTTTAGAAAATATAGAAAAATGAAATTCTCACAATGTCGAGCTCTAGAAATTTCTGAAGGTTGATTTTTTTTTGGACCTATAAAAAATTCTATAGCTCGGTATAAACATATTGAGGATTTTATTTTCACATTTTCTGCTAACGTTTCAGTTTTTCTAATTTCGTAAAAACAGTTTTTAATTAAATGGACCCTATTGGCCGGAAATTATTAGGGGCCTTTTTGACGAACACAATTCTTCATAGGGATTAACAGACCCGAATCAGATATGTTAGAGAGGTTCACGGATTCATTTTTATTTTTGTTTAATTTCTTATTATTCAGGGTTCATCCAAACTTCAATCATGCTGACCTATGTTCCCGTGATGCCCATTGTAGAGTTCGTGACAATTTTGTGGTTACTGCCATCGCTTACTTGGCAATTATCTATGCTTTAATTATGTTCTCATATGCTAATCAAACTATATCGTCAAACTGTTCATTAAATACTGAACAACTTTTTAAGTAGACCACTATTGTATTAATAAAGTTCGTTTCATTTTAAATAAGCTCATAGCTTAAAATTAACCCAAGGCAAACATGTGCATATACCTGGGTATACCTGGGTATGTACTAAGCCCTTTGTTTTGGATATACACCCCTTAACCAGTTATGTTGACACCACTTATCTTAACAAAGTTGGGTTATCTTAACACTTTTCGGACCCAAACGTGTCGCAATTTCCAATTATCTTACCAAACGCCCAACCAAATCCTCTTAACACACTTCAATTATCTTAACACTTTTTCGGCAAAATAGTTGTTTAGATAACTGGTTAGGTGGTATAATAACTGGTTAGGTGTATAGATAACTGGTTAGGTGGTATTATAACTGATTAGGTGTATAGTATTAGGACACATACCCCACTTGGTGAGTTATCTCACACCATTATTTCACCTATGAGTTAATATCTGAAAACTTGAAAAAAAATTAAAAATACCTTTTTAGGACCAAAAACAGTTAGCTAACCTAAATTGCATTATATTACCACTTTTTAGCGGTTATAATCGTGTGAGATAACTCACCAACTGGGGTATTTGTCCTAATACTATAACCGCTAAAAAGTGGTAATATAATGCAATTTAGGTTAGCTAACTGTTTTTGGTCCTAAAAAGGTATTTTTAATTTTTTTTTCAAGTTTTCAGATATTAACTCATAGGTGAAATAATATTGTTTTTCAACTACGTTTTCTTATTCCGACTGTTATTATAACGACAAGTGAAACGGATGACACACCTAGGTATGGTCAGGCAAAGCAATAAAGCGAAGCAAATTAATTATTCCGTGAGTTGGGTTGTTCCTCAACCGCAATGTAAATGGCGGAATACGATTCGAATTCTGAAGCACTCGCCACTTTTAAGGAACTCCAAATATCAAATTGTTCAATTATATCACGACCAGGAACTGTGTTAGGCAAGATACTTAAATCATTGATCGTCACGGCCGATTAATACCTGCTTTAAAAGACCTTTTGAAGGCGCTAACCCGTCGCCGAATAATTTTTCTCATCACCTTGAATCATCATTAGTGAAAAATTCTATTAAACCACACGAAAAACGTGATGCATTTTAACCCTCAAACACGCGGTTGTGAAAGTTGTAAACGAATCCTTTCAAACTCGAATGGTTTCGATCTTAGACGTTTCCGAATACGATTTGTGAGGATTATTACCCTCTATATAAGTACCATAATAGGAAGTAGTGTATGTCGGCTAGTTAGCTCAGTGGTAGAGCACTAAACAACGTTGTGAAGTGACGCGGGTTCGATCCCCGTACTAGTCATTCCATTTTCTCTCTGACTGGCATACACAAAACCTAACAGATTTCACTCAAAAATAAGTTGATTAACCGTCGTGCGACGATCTAGGCTGTTCCTTTTTAAAAGTTGGTGAGGGAACGAAGTGACAGTGAGGGAACAAAGTGACACTTTTTGAAGTTTGTGGGGCAAAATTGGTCAAAAGTGACGAAATAAAGTGACAATAATGAAACAAAATGACAGTTTTTGACAAAAAAAAATCGGCAGCGAAAGTGTCACTTTGTTACCACACTAACTGTACAGTATAATTAAGCTATGTATACAGTATTTGTGACGCCGTGGCATACTTTTATATGCTTTAGTCTTCTCGGAAGCGGGATAAACGTGTCACATAAGCATATCGGAGAAAATAATTTCAAACCCTCATCTTGGGCACCGTTTGTAACACAATTATCGACTGTTTTTAAGTCCAACTAAAACTACTAGAACACATACTCACACGCAAATTGATCCAGCAACAAAAATTTGACGAAAGTGATTATAGTTTTGTGAAATAAATGCTAAACCCAATTTCCCGTTTCAAACAAAATTACGTCCTGTGGCATTCAAAAGGTGTTAAATGAAAAGGTTAAGGACACCTATTCAATTGAAGCCCGAGGGCCACCGTTTTTGAAAACTATTGTTCATTTATGGCATGCACACTGCTCGGCCAGATGTTAAAAAATCGTACTGATTCGTGATTATTTCCGTAATTAATACTTTACAATTTCATAATAGCATTAAACCAGTTCCTCTTATCTAATGTTATATTAATAGAAGGGACGCTAAAAGGTTGAATTGCGTGATTCGGTTCCCTTCATTGCTTCCCTAACATTCCCCCAAATGTCACTTTGGTAAAACTTAAGACGGAGCTGGAATAGATTAAAGTTCATTTATGCCACTTCGACCCGTTGCCTCGTTCAACGCACTGTATCACATTTAGGGTGAACGCACTCTTATGATTTAAAAATACTTTATGATTAAAATAACGGAGTATACAACTATTGATTTCAAGTTCACCAACCTTGATAAGAGGGCTGTTATACAGCCGCTGTTTGGCGGCACAGTATGCTGCAGTAGGGGATGAACGGCTCTAAAGATCAATTTCTTATTAGAAAAAGTTTAAGAATAAAATTCAAAAAATGTCTGTAGAATTTTTCGAAGGTAAAAATAAAACTGACCTTGGAAAAATTCTAGAGTTCGCCTCAGACTTTTTATGAATTTTATTCTCACGTTTTTTATACTAACTTCTCGAGTTCTACAATATGGCCAAACCAATTTCTCTTATAAATAGGTCCTATATGCCCCTAATAATTAAATATCCTCAGCGAAAAAAATTTTTCTAAATATTATATTCAGGTACCCACAATACAAATAAAATTTAACGCGTTTTTTAAATTATTACTATCATAAAATTGTATTTTAATCTCAGTAATATGACTGAGAGTGATGATTTTTGAAGCCCGTCAATGGGAGCGCGAACACAAAGTATATTTAGGACTTTTTAGCGTTAAGTTTAAAAATCGGCGTTTTACCGCTCACCCTACACGCCTCCCACTTAAATTTTTGGCTTCCTTCTTTCATCTCTCCCATATCGCGTTTATAATAATTGGTACCGACGCATGAAAATGCTACAGAATACCGTATTATCGCCGCTTCCTGCTCCATTAAGTTGATACGCATTTTTTGATATTTTGATATTTTGATCAATTTGTGGGGGACGGATATACGTTCAAAGAAGCACCTACGAGAATCTGAAAGTTTTTTTTGTCAATTACAAATCCAGATCGGAAGAACTTCCGAACATAATTCAATTGATGCTTGCCATATTCACTTTCGGCCTGATTCAGACTTAATTACTATTGACGATCAATTTGTCGGGATACTATATCTGACACGATATACCAAATGTTATCACCAAAGAACTCAAATAGGCCGACTCAGCTGTTTTCCCTCAATTATAAATTACACCCCTGAGGCAACTATTTAGTAGGTTAAATGTGCCAGATAACAACTCCAGCGGGTCGACCTGCCGGATAACTACACAGGCGGTGTTTATATGGTTATTGGCTGGAATTTCTTGCCATGAAAAGATGCAATACATACACAATGTTAACAAATTATTTGGAACTTTGTTGTTTTCAACCTAATTAACAAAAAAAGGAGAATTTGAAAAAAAAACGGCACTTACGAGGCTCTTTTTCAAATCGAAAAAAACGCGGCACTTAAGGGGTCGCAGCACTTACGGGGGCGACACTTAAGGGGGTCCGGACTGTATATAACCGAACGAGAGGAAATTTTGCTCGAAAATTTCCCACCCTGTATATTATTTATTTAACAGATATCGACTACGGTTTACCTGCCGGACGTGTCCAAATCGCTTGCGTGTTATTTGTTTCTCAATAATACAGGATTTTCAAGTGTAGGATTTTCAAGCTTTATAAAAATACTTTATTATGTGACCCGTTGTTTCCGATTGACTGATTTATTCCGAAAAAGTGAAAATTTTAATGTTCGGTGTTCAAGGACAGGATCATGAAAAAAGGATTGTTTCACCCATGGAAAAGTCGCAACATTTACATGTAAAACGGTGAATCAGATTTGTTTGGTTTGAACCCATGAATAAAAACACTAGACAGTTTCATGTTTTTAAAGGCGATATTTTGACCAAATTTTGTCCAAAATTGACGTAATATTCATATATTTTTGATTATACTTAGTACTTCTGTGCATCTGTAGGGCATCTGGATGTAAGTCGAAGTGAATCATATAATTACGAATATTAAGCTTTTCAAGCATAACTTTTTTCGCTTTATTTTCGTTCGGGATAAAATCGGGAACTTATTTCATTTTTCGAAGAATATCGGTGATATTTAAGATGGTACATAAATGATGCGG
The DNA here is from genome assembly GCA_004367875.1 of Oikopleura albicans. NCBI lineage: Eukaryota > Metazoa > Chordata > Appendicularia > Copelata > Oikopleuridae > Oikopleura > Oikopleura albicans. The sequence continues at coordinate 78,218 of SCLG01000554.1, read as the reverse complement.
AAGATTTCTCTGTCAGACAATTAATTTTGAAAGAAATTTGGGTTACAGATTGTATACAACTCATCATTATCATTACATTTACTTGTCTGTGTGGTAAATTAGAGTCTAATGAATATCGCCAGCTTTCGATAAATTAGATTTGTTAAGGATTTCGACTGAACCTTTGGCATCATTTGAGTTCAGGCGGAATCAATGTCGTTTGCGCTACACGTTTATAGGTCGGGGAAGACTCGCACTAGAGGGCGCTCGACAACGAACTACTCTTCTATCTAGAACACTTATTCGACATGACTTGATTAAGAAAAAACAAAAATTGCCAGCCTTGCGACAATGAAAACAATTTATTTAATGACGATTTATTGTGCGGTTTCCTTGACCTATGCGCAGCGAAATGGGAAAACGAGATTAGAGAGAAGACACCGGATATCATATTGTTTTAGAGATTTTGTTGGGTACTATTAAGAAGAGATTAATACTAGGACGTTAATCTGCAAATACCGGTTTGTACTGTCGTTCTGCCGTATACTTAAATATATCGGATTACACCAGCGCGACGTATCTTTTAACTAAAGAGAAAAGTACTAACATACGAATAAGTTTAAATAATGAGTGTGTAGTTCCGACACCCGGCATGATAAAGAACCATATTTATTTCAACTTTTGGAAAAAAACAGTATAATAAACCGACTAAAGCGTAAGGATGTTAATGATATATTGGGGACAATTTCTGGTTACCAAAAACTTGTACTTTCGCGGCCACAGTTTGCGAATGTTTAGTCACCAATATGACCTCGCGACCATATTTTCGCGACACCTCCTAAAAAACAAGTTTGTTAGTAACCCAAAATAATCGCCAAAATACCCGCCTTCCGAAAATAAACCAACAATCTTTGGGTAGAAAGGCAAATAGGGACAATATTGATATGAACTTAATTCAAATGATATCCGAAAAAGGCTTGATAAATACCATACATTTATAACTCCGTTTCTTGAGTTATTTATACCTCCTAAACAGGCTTCAAAACAGTAAAAGTTGAGATTTTTTAGTTGCGTGATCATAACGGTAAATTACTTTGTTTCATTTTGCGAGTAAATATTAGCTATGGCGCGCCCAACCTGATTGTCCGCGAACAAAAAAGGAAGAAATTGTGACTTGTTGCTTCGAGTTGCTATGGTAACGCGTCGAATCAAATGTAGCACCGCGAGATAATTAAGGTGTTGCGCGGCCAATAGTTGTTGGTGTTGAGAATGCGAAACTTTAGTTACTTTCTGAAAATAAATTGAACAGTTGTTTCGTTTTTTTGTATTCGGTAAGAAATATGTGTTTCAAATTGTCCAAAGATCAAGAAATAACTGAAAAGCCCCAAATGGGCGACAATTTAATCGACTAATTCCAGCTGAATGAAACAACCACCACCGTTTTGCATTTTTGAGGTACGTATTTGAAAATATAGTTCAGTTACCCAATAATTTTTTTAAGTTCACCGCAATTACTACAACTTCATACTCTTTTGAATCGTACTAGACAAAGGAAAAACGACGAGCCCAAGTTATTTACCAAGAAGAAAGGAAAGTTATCGGACAAATTTTTGCGTTATGGTGGACGCGTGAAGAAATTCTTCAAGGGGTGTGGGAAAGGCCAGACGCGGACCAGACGACAAGAGCCAGAGGATGATGATTTTGATGATGAAATAATTTTCGAGGAATTGACTGCTAAAATCGAACAAATTAAACAAGCTCAAGTTGATCATCAGGTATGAAAAGAGTTTTTAAATTCTCTCGCTTTTGAATTTCCCGCGTCGGAACAGAAAACGCGACAAATTTTACTAACGATAACGCCTACACGTTGCGCCGTTAACCAACCAGTGATATCACCGAAAATGCTATTACCATTTACCGCTTACAATTAGTAACGTAAAATTCCCCAGCTGTTCCGCATACGCCCTTGGGGTTTATCAGGCCGCCTGAGGGTTTATCAGGTCGGTTTTGGAAGGCGAAAGTGGCCTGATAAACCCTCGGGCGGTATAATATAAACTTTGTCGACAATTTGTCTATATTATATTGTCAATATAGCAGGCACCTTGATGTGTTCTCGAACTTGTTTTTGTCATATTTTATGAGTAGTCCGCAAGAGTTAAGAAAATATCTTCTGTCATAAACATAATTGTCATACGTTTAAATTTAAAGGGATGAATAATTTGGACATTTCTACGGCTTAATACAATTTTGAGTTATTTCCATTATTGATACAGTATGCATTATCCGCATTAAATCTAAATTTATAAAGCCATAGACTCTGGCCCATAGTCGATGGCCCCTTATAATTCCTTTATATTTTTATAAATAATACTATTGTCGAATAATCTCGAAACTTTGAGCAATTCTATATTTTCGAAATATCCGTCCAATATGAAATAAAAAAATAAAAAATCAATCAAGATCAACAATCCACAAGCACGGCGAGCGGGAAAGAAAATTGGAAAAATTGAAAACTATTCTGGGACACAAGCGGATTTGGAGTACATCCTTTCCAGAATCCTACGTGGTTATAGACGCCTGACTGTCCGAAATTTGAAGGCATGTAATCCAAAAATTTTGACGCGTCTCAAGTCACGAATTGAAGTCATTGGTGACATCACACAAAAATATCTCAAAAAACGTAATGGATTCTTATAATTGGACATATTGTGCGTCGAAGAACACAATTACTGACGAGTCTGTACAAAAGACACATAACTGTAAATTTAAACGACCTTCGCTAAAATGCGGATTTAGCCGGAGTATAAATAAATATATAATGAACTATTGATTATGAGCTATTGATTATGAGGGCGTTTTCGAAATCAAGAATTCATGTACAAAAAACGCTTATGAAAATAATACGATCAATATATAAAACCAACCAAGTTGAAAAACCCACAAAAAACAAAGTTGAAAAAGAATTCTTTCCGAAAAAATTCTTGATCTGAATTATCGAACTGGTTTTTCTATCGTAAAGAAGCTTACACTCGCTCGCCTAGAAAAATAATTAGCTGCCTGAGAAGTTAGAATTTATTGCTTATTTGAAACAAAATGAGTTTACATGTATCGATCTATGTTGATATATTCGGTATGTCTTCGCCTTCGGTTGGTTTCGTTATCATATAGACCAACCAACCAATAGTTAGATTGAGCAGAACAAGAATGCCATAAAATGTCGCGTAAAAATCCACTAGGGAAGGTGAAATAGTGTCAAGATTCTCGGACAAGTACTAAAGTTTGATTATTTGAATAACTTACTACTAAACATACTAAAGTTTTTATGTGTTGTAATCAGAACAATAATAATGCCTTCCTTTTTGGTCTAAAAAGTTTAATGAAACATTTATGTGTAGGATTAAACTATTTACCAAATATGGCATGCGCTCATCAAAATTACCGTACTCTCGCGCTCCACTGGAAAATCTCTCATAAGGCGGAAATAAAACTTTCCGAGTTTTCTCGCGAATATTTCGGTAATTTTCGAAAAAAAAAATCATTAATTTTAGATCGAGCTCTACAAAATGTTAAGTCCTTCCTTGTTATATAAAACAGTTATACACAGGATGCGCAGTTATCTTGCAAACTTCGGCATCGAAAAGTCGCAAAATAAGCATTTTTCGCAAGAACTGCTTTAATAGTACGTTGACTAATAGTACGTTGACGGAAATCCAGAAAAAAAATCTGAAAATCGAAAGAGTTGAAATTTTCGTAAAATAACTACTCGCTAGTTAAGTGCGCATCCTGTGTATATGAAATATTGTTTATTAACAACTTTGTTCACATTCCTTTTTCTACACAAACCACCGGTCGTTCCAAAAGATTTGGATTAACATTTTGCCAAGAGGGTATATGATTGTTTGCCGACGCGTTGCATCTTAAAAACTAGAAACAGACGGAAGGTTTGTCTACACCGTTTTTAGTATAGACTCTGAGAAAAAAGTTAGTTGCATCGTTCAAATTTCGTTAAAATTTTAACGAATTGACCCCTGGGAGTTAATCAATTAAATGATTACCCACTCGGACAATAGCTGACTAGGGTGTCTAGCCATTTAATTCAAAAAAGTTAATATTTTTCAAATTGTAGGACTAGATAGGTTTCTAGTTTTCGTTTTTTGTCAACTTTCTGGCGATGTGAAGGTATCTGAGCAGCCACATGATATCAAGTACCATTAAACAATTTTCTTTCAAAATAAAGATCTATTAATATTTTCTACAAACAAAATTATATCTTCAATTCGATAGTATGTACGCCCCTTAACTTTCTGATAAGGGAGGAAATAAAATAAAAGTGTAAAAATTGGTAGACTTTTCCATAAACTTAATAGACTTAATAAACTTTCAATTTTTTTTAAGTCATAGAAAAGTCATGTGTTATATGTAGGGATGCACATATAATTATACCATGCGATTCCTGCAGTCCTACTAAGTCCAAAAATCAATTAAACCGAAATAAACATGCTTCAACATAACCGCTCTGATGTAACATCAAAATTTCTCAAATCATTATTCATGCTAAGTTCAAACCCCCTTATTGTAAATATTAATGTCTTCTTCCACGCAACCGACTAGACTCATGATAACTGTTAAAAATAAACTGGGTGTAGATTCTGTACCCCATTGAAGATATTTCATGATTTCGTTGGAGTATCGTANTAAAGTAAGTAATTAATGAAATCCACCTTGGTGCTTAGTTGATTGAAACATCTTGGTTTACTTCTGCTAGCTGTTCTTCCGGCTCCCGACTGTGCCTAGTGGCCATTGCGTCACGACTCGGCAACTATCGCAGCCCAGCCTAGCTGCTCGACGCTGATTCGTTCCCTGTACCTACGCCGCGCCACGTGCCTTGACTGGAGCGAATAGGCGGCGAGAGAAACACAACGTTAAAAACCCTAATCAGATTTTCACCGTTCTTCGGGGATAATGCATATAGGTTTCTAGGGTTATAAATTAGATATAGAAAATTTTCCCAGCGCGCAACCCTCACAACCGGGTTTTTTCGTATATACTTTTTCGTATATACTTTTTTCGTATAACAGTTATACGGTATAACTTATACCGTAACGGTATAACTGTTAACGGTTTTCAACGGTAAAGTTTATATCCCTTTTGCTGGGAGATGAACAGTGGTACAACTGTACAGGGGGTCTCCAAACATGTTTTGGAATGAATAATCTGATTTCACGTTTATATGTACCGTTATGTTGGGCCCAAATCACCGATACCTTAATCCATCAAAAATTAATTCGAACCCTATGTTACACATCCCAGATAGCCATAAAGAGAGGAAGCTGGGATGATCTTGAACACACAAATAAGTGATGCAGGGGTCCATATGTTAACCATGAAAAGTCTTTTGTCGCGTGTTAACACAACAGTATCGTACAGTTTAGGTTGAAAAATTTGATATAATTTAAACAGGCCGCTCACGAAATAAATGTTTTCAAATAGTGAACATGTTTTTGCCAAATAAGGGTCGGACCACATGGTTTTGCGACCCAATCAATTTCGCGCACATTTTTTGCGCGCGAAATTTTTCATTTTTTTCGCGCACTTTTTTATTTGCATTTTTATCCGTTTGCCTGAATTCAATTTTTGTTTTAGTTTTTTGACGATCATTTTTTTTTAATATTCTAGATTTTAAATTTACATATATTTTTATTCTGAATGTTTTTGTTAGTATTCAACCGAGAAATCAGGCATATCATATTTGTAAACAAAGGGTTACGCACCTCCTCATGTGCGCGAAAATGATAATAGACGGGAAAAAATCTGCGCGAAATAGCGATTTATTATTAATTTCGCACACAAAATCCTGTGCGAAAAACCACATAACAAAAAGAAATTTTCGCGCACACAAAGCGCGAAATTAGGCTCCACTCACAAACCTCCTTTATTGTAACTTGTTATTGTGTTATTGTGTTTTAAGTTGAAACTTTCAACTACGATCAGTGCGGGTCTTCGCCCTTATCGTTCAAAGACGGGTCGTCATTATCTATTCACCTGTTACACGAACTGTCTGGTGTAAGTGGGAAGTATTTTTATTAGAAAGTCATAAACTCCTGGTATTCAAACAATAATTTTCAACCCCGACTGAATCTCAGGCTGATATTTTTTCCAATTAAAAAATCGGTTGTCGTTCCCTGTATACATATTCTGCCATGAAATTCCAGTAGGTAATGCTCGACCCTGGATTCCCAGAAAGACGCTTCGAACTTTCTGGATTCGCAAAAATGACTCAAGAAAATCATTTTCTGCTTTACTTAATAGGGCACAATAATAATTTTGTTATTGAGAATGAAACATGGGATCCAACTTTCAGGTCGGGTAAAATTTACTTCTACTACACCACCTACCTACGTAAGTTAACACCACGTAAGTTTAAAAAAATCACGTAAGTTAACAAAATCCACGTCAGTTAACAGTCTGCTCGCGAAAACTTTTCCACCTACGCCCTACCCACGTAAGTTAACGAAATTCACGTAAGTTAACGAAATTCACGTAAGTTAACAAAATTCACGTAAATTAACATTTTTTTTTTCGAACTATTTTGTGAATTTACGTTGGTACGTCGTACACTATAGACCATAGTTGATGGTGTACTTTGGAAGATTTTGAAGAGTGAAAAAAAAAATTTTTTGTTGAAATTTGCAGCATCGATCTTCCGAAAAGATCCGAGACAAATTCATCTATTTTTGAGAAAAAAATGATATAAAATCATGTCTTTTTGCGCTTTTATTTTTGATACAGACCTTCGAACGCTGTGCATAAACTGATATTTCTGATACGACTGATCCAAAATTTTTGAAATCTCTCTTTATCTCAACTGTTAAGTGTTTTTTTTTGTCATTTTCTTTTATATTTTATGTTAAAATATGATATCCTTGATATCAAACTTATTGGAAATTATCAAATTTTACTTTTAAAAATCAAATCTAGAAAAAAAAAGGCCTAAGTTTACGTAAGTTAACATTTTTGTCAATTTTTGACAAAAAGCCTAAATTCACGTAAGTTAACAGTTTTTCAAAAGTTTTCCAGCACTTCCGCCTACGCCCTATGCACGTAAGTTAACACCTTTTTTTTCAAAAGTTTTGTTAACTTACGTAGGTAGGTGGTGTAATTTGTGACTTTAGTCTTTTTGTAGCAAAATCCACGCGATGTCCCAATCAATTGCAAAATATAATATCTAAGTTACATCCCTCTATCATTTTAGTCGATTGGGACACCGCTTGGACTTTACTACAATGAAACTAAAATAACGTCGATTCTAGAATATATTCCGCACTTAGGTTCAGCCACGCTTGTTACTGTACAAAAAAATGCGGGGTCCTCAAAGTTAGCCCTTTTTAAAGTGGGCGTTGATTTTTTTTTTAATGATACAAAAATTTGGATAAACGGGTTTCTTTTTGCAAGACGAAGTCAACATAATTTTCTTTTCATTATTTGCATTAAAAAAGCCCACCTTGCTGGCGTTGGTAGTTGAGCGTTCGTTTTTCTGCAGATGAGTTTTGCCTGGTTTATGGATCTCCAAACTGGATTCAAACGAAAACATTTTCCCGAAAGCAACCCAGTCCACATCATTGCTGTCGTAGTTTTGTTATATAATTTTGTTGAGAAAATATTACAGTAAAGTACCATCTGTAAAGTTACAAAGCCTGAGAGTTTTTTAGAATTTATCTTCATTACTTTAATATCTAATAAATATTTTCGAACAAGCCTCATATAAACAATTGTAACCTAAAAATACAAATATTCACAAAACAAATTTTACAAAACAAATGAACGGTTGACAGTACTATGGGTTATTTCTGTATTTTACTAATGTTTTCACGCGAGAACCATATTGTAAGCGTAATTGCATGGAAATTTCTGATTGAAAAGTGGCCGCTTACTGACAAAAGGCAAAATAATGGCCGTTTAAGTGCACCTCCTGTGTACATAATTATCGATAATCGACCATTTGTCGTTCGTTACCTCTGAAATACTCATAAGCATGACTTGCGGCAATAAACAAGCCCAACGTCGCCAACATTTTCCCGTGTGTTGAATGCATTTCGACCAATACAAAATAATAATCCGAATATCCAAAATAAAATTGTTCAAATACGGACAGTCCTCTTCTCAAAATCGTGACAATTCGTCGTTCACAAAATCTTTAACAATTTTGAGTCATGACATAATTTTGTAACGATTTTGAGTCAGGGACTGTTAGAGAGAATTTGGCGCAAAACGGACCTCGGTCCCTATAATCTACTTTTTGATTCTGAGTAGAATGGCCAAAACATATTTGAGGCCACCACGGTGGCACCACGGCTTTTTTTTCTCTCTTATTGATTCGGTATCATATTGACAATGATACTTGTTTATAGTCTGTGAAATTGAACAAAAATTACTTGTTGTATCGATTTTTCCCCTTGACTGGCGTATCAAATATATTCCTCTTTCCGGTTTGTTATCGGCACAAACTTCTCTAACAATGAAAAATTACTTTCATCAAATTAAATCGATCCAATATGTCTTTTTTAAATGGTTTGTGAATTGTACATTCTCTATAGGTATGTTAAAGTTTTTTGTAAGTATGTTACCTACCCTAATTATATTATATATTTATATATTTTGACATGCCCTTTCCAATGATGTACAATGATGTAGGATATGACGGGCCCGTTTTAATCGCCGTGCTTTGTTTTATGGAGAAAGATTAGTTGGTATAATTTCTGCTAGAATAAAGGTGAATCCGAAGAAAAGTTAATTGGAAAATGTTATTTTGATAAGAAGAAAAGCAGAACATATTATTGGTAGAAAGTGGAAATACATTCTGTATAAGAAAGAGTAAATTACTGTCATTTTGCGCTGTCATTTGCGCACTTTGGGTGAGTGTAGCTCATTTGCTCTTTTAGTTCATTTTTTCTCTAATTTCAGGGAGAAGTCCTCCGATAGCGTCCTAAACGAATTTACAGGTACTCAAAAGCAAATGGGTTTTAAAATCCATGTGGTTTACGTTATGGGTGGATCAAATTGGTTTCCAAACATATTTGCTTTACCTAAAGCATAGCGCCAATTAATTTGAACAAATCCGAGAATAAACTTCAAATAACCGTATATGAGACTTACAAGCGTCACTCAGTCAAATTCTTATTGCCCCTACAGTAAGGAGCCTACTTCAGATAAAAATGACTTATTTGTTACATCGGGTGCACCTTAATGTTTCACGCAGTCATGTTTTTTTCCGCTCGAAAATTTTAAGAGATGCGCAATAAGTTATTCCGAATAACCTTTATAAAGCTTTATTGTATAAAAAAAATTCTACCAGTTAAGCACTATTCGTTTAATAAACGTGTGTCACTTCAAGAATATCACTTCAACGGAGACCTCGACATGTTAATTCGGAATTTCTCTCATTCCTACTTTGCACTTAACATGCACGACAATAGCAAAGGATTTCTTAAACAAAAATCGCAAGAGCTTTATTGATTGTCGCGCATTGAGTACTTGATAATTATGGCTGGACAGCCGGAGGCATTTTCATTACAAATAAAACTCACAAAACCCTTCTTCATTTTTTATTTATAAAGAGAGAATTAAGAATCGACACAGAAAAAATGAAACTTAATTTACTTATTTTAGTTGATATTATTTTAGCACAGGGATGCAAAAAATGACTGAATTGGTAAAATACACCACCTATTTTAAGTTCAGAGTAAGTTTACATAATAAAGGCCTTAATTTAATTGAAGAATCTTCAATGAAGATTGTAAGCTTAGTTAAGAACTGCGTAGGCGGAAGTGTTGGAAACCGTAAGAAATTTTAGGAAACTTAGGTAGGTTTGTTTTCCAAAATCGACAAAAAATTGTTAACTTACTTAGGTAGGTGGTATACGTTGTCAATTAAAATGAGCTTGATTTGACAATTAATTTGCAATATAAAATTGGGTTGTAAGTTGTTTTTTTTTTTCAAGCAAAAAATGAATTTTTTTTGCGCCATTTCTATCCCCATCCAGCACAAAAAGATCCGTCTCATTCACCAGTAGTAAGACTGGACGGTCTTGTCCGAGCGTCAAATTATATTCTGAGTACGTTTTTTGACCACGTGCCCTCGCAAAAATCATGGATTCGGAAATTTGCTGCAAATGCGAAAAGAATGGAACGCAATTTTGAGCGTGGAAATCGAATATGCGGATTCGTCGGAAATGAACGCAAACGAAGGGAGATTGCTGATGAATTTGAATTTGACGAGGAAAGAGTGATGTCAACAAATCCATGCATTTTGGTAAAACAACTCACAAATGCATTTATGGGTTGGTCAACCAGACACATTAATGCATGTACAGGACAAAAAAAGCATAAGTATCAAAATAGACGAATGACGAAGTGGCAAGAACGACTATTTGCTTTTCTTGATTGCAGTGATTCAGGTAAAACTTTTAACAGGCTGGTGGATTACCATACAAGTTGTATGTTAAGACTGTTCTACCGGTTATATGTCGGCTATAAGTTAGACCGGTAGGCTGTAAGTTTACGGATTACTCATGAAAATCGTAGCTAATTATGTACACCAAAATCGGATTTCTCGAATATCTAATCGACTAATACACCACTGCGCAGTTATCTCGCTAGTCAACAAATATGTTATTACGTAAAAATGGTCAGATAACTGCGCAGTGAAAACGATTGATTCTGACCAGATAAAGAAACGAGCGGAGATTCCGGTCAGATAACTACACAGGGGTGTACTCTTTAACTCCCAGGGGTCACTTAGTCCAAAGTTGGACTTGACGCCCTAATTCGACCTAAATTTATAGTAAACCGAGCTTAATCGAAAATCGCTGAAACAAGGGTCTAGTTAAATTTCATGAAAAAAAATATAAAACAAAAAACGGAACTGATTTTTTTTTTTTGAAAAAACTCCAGAATTCGAAATTTGTCGAACGCGTTCAAAATCGGCGACTTTCTATTTTTGCTTATTTCATCGTGAAAACATGTAAATATGAAAAAACTCTGAAACAAATGTCGACTCATTTCTTGAGAGCTTTTTTTTGAGCCTACTTTTTCGTACGCGCCCTTATGGGGAGTACCCCATATGGGTACCTAAATTTTCAAAAATGCTCAGATTCAGCTGAAATTGTTTTACTACCGTGTTGATATGTCGGCCATATTTGGTTACTCAACCCCCAGACACAGCAGTGTGAGATAAAAATGAAACATAAGGGCGCACCAGGTGTAATAGTTGTTGCTCACAGTGGGTAGTCTGGTTAATTAACATATGTTTAGATTCAAAATGTGAGAAAGAATGGGGTCTGTTTTCCGACGAGGATCGATGTTTTATGGTCCACTGCCAGGATTCTCCGATGGCTTTATCAATGGCCAACCTTGTTTGTGCCCGACAACGCTCTTATTTGGCCGAAATTCGCTCAAACGTTCAAAATATGGCCATCGCAAAAAACGGGAAAATTGGTGGGCCCAATAGGACTGGTGGAATATGGATTGGTGGTAATGATAAAACAAATGAAGGAAACTGGACTTTTGAAAATGCATCAGAAATGACTTATTTCAACTGGGCAGTTAACCAACCAGATGATGGAAATGACGAAATTTCGCAAAATTGTCTATGGATGAACTTTATGGGTTTGGGCATGTGGGACGATATAAGTTGCGAAAATGTGCGGAGTGTGCACTGCGTTGCTTGTACAAAAGGTATACAATCGGCACCGTCTGAGTCAGTTTTTTTTTATTTTGCAGCGAAAGGTTAATCCGTCGATGTTTTTTCCTTATTGAGAATTGTCATTGGCACATATATAGTAGAAGAGGGCAAATTGATTTTTTTCAAAAAAAAACTGTTAATGCAAAAGTTAATTTGTCCCTCAGTTTCACGAGCTTCACAACATGGCCATGAACGATTTTTTTTTGAAAGAAATTCGATTTCCCCACTTCTACCATATTTACCATTGGTCAAAAAATTCCGTTGGATTACCCTATCGTCACAAACGAAAAAAGACCGATTTAGACGGTGACGTATAGAAGTTGCCGTTACTCAAATATATTCAATTTGAATAATTCAAACAACAAAAAAGTTTGAAATTTCTAATTGTGTAAAACTGGATAGGTTTACAAAAAACTTTTTTGGTGAGTTGGGTTCTCGAGTTAATGCCAAGAGTGGTACTGCCACAAAAAGCTGATGAAATATTCTAAAATGTTTGATTTTGAATTACTAATTCTAATAGCGAGCTAACATGATCATGTCAACTTTTAATTTAGACGCTGTATAACCCGAGAACACACGGTACACCTCAATGTTGCCAAACACAAAACTGTACGATTTATATAATGAACAAACTGTATAGAATAAAACCAATTATGAATGAGCTTAGGTTGGTGTTAATTTAAAAAAAGTTAACTCAGATAGGCTCTCAGAAGGTGGAAAGTATTACGCAGCAAAAAACGTCTTTATTACGTTGAATACTTTGTTCAAAAACTGGAGAACTCCGGGAACGGAAAAGCGTAAAAACAGAGAATATTTAACTTTATTCAACTTTTTAAAATTTTCTCTGTTTTTCGTTTTTTCGTTTTTCTCCGTTTTATTGGTTCTTCATTTTACGTGTGTAATGGGAGAAACCTAAAAACGGAGAAAACTGAAACTGAGTTAAGTTAAATATTCTCCGTTTTTAGGTTTATCCGTTTTCGGAGTTCTCCATTTTCGATGTCTGCCCACTTACTAGGGTAAGGACAATACAGTTGTCCTGGCCAGCACATAACTACACCGTCTACTACTGTAGTCGCAATAAATTGCATTGAAAAGAAAAATAAAAGTTTACCATATTATGGTATGTTTATGGTATGTTTGTTTAAAACAAAATTAATCTACAGCCAAATTATACGATTGCGTTATTAACGAATAGTATTTGCGGTGTGTTGACGTTGAAACCCATCTCAGTAGCCGTCTCATCATTTTCACATAAAACGGTGTTTATGATTGACGAAATAGAAAGTAGCATAAAATTATTGTTAGATTCTTTGCCGTTTTTTATTATCATTTTCATTTATGTCTACCAGATTGGCTGATTTTCAATTGAATATAAAGTTAGGGCATTGAATTTATTGCCATTTTAGCAAAAAAATATATAATGAACGCATCGAACGTCCATTACCCAAAGGTGAAAGAGAATAAACATTTTAGGTTTTTCAGAATTTGAAATTTATACTTTGAACATATAGTAGGGACGAAAAATGTTACCTAATTATTTCGATTTAATAAACCCGCAGAAGACTGTTACCTTGTTATTTTTTTCTCATGCTCAAGTAGTAAATTAATGGCGCAGTGACTGCGCCCTGAAACGTTTTGAAGAAAGTTGGTGTTTACCAAAATGGTAAATGCTGAAAATTCCGGGAGATATGTGATAACGGTGAAATACACCACCTAACATGTTATGTTAAAATAGTCTCTTTTGCATATTACAAATAATTTTTCAGATAAAGAATAATTAAACACAACATACAGTGTAGTATTTTACAAGCTAATAAAACAGTAATTTCGGTTACAATTGGTTACATTTGATTAGATTTGTCCACATTTTACGTTTTTGGTTGCTAATCATATTTATCAACTGATTAGCCGAGTTACTAAGGTCACACAATTAAATTTGTTCGGAAACATATTTCTCGTTTGAAAAACACATACAATTATATAATAAAATCTAAAAATAGCAAAATATACTGCATGACTTTTTCATTTTGAATAAAATTCATGACGTTGCGAGTTTCATTCAGGAAACGCACCTTATTCCTCCGAGACCATGTTGTTAACCCTCAATGACCTTCAATGTTTTTTGAGTAAACGTACAGTCCCTGATGCCTTGAAATTCAAGGCTTGAATTACGAGTTAGATATTTAAAAGACAGCGGCACTCAAGCTATCACCGGCACTCACGTCAGAAGAATTGTTTCAAAAAGTAATTTTTGGCCAGTTTGAAACGTTTCAAACGTTAATTTTTGAGGTTACATTTGAAAAAAATGTCTGGTGACCCTTGATTATTTAATTAGTTTTTTAGTACGTTCCAAAAATTTCAGAAGCCTCACGCGGAATTGAGATTGGTGTTATTGTTCTTGTCGTCACAGTTGGTTTTGGTTTAATGACGAGGGAATGACAAACTCGTGTGAAATCCTTATATATTTCCTTATATCATATAAGTTATATGATATAGGCTATACCGGGTATAAATTTCATCAATTAAAACTTGCTGACCCCCTCGTTAAATTTTCGAGCAAATAACATTAACGATTATTTTGGCCAACCGAAAGGTTGGATAAAAACCGGTAAAATATCCGGACTCTTATATTTGGTTGAAATAAGACTAATGGATCTTGGTCTCAGAAACAAATTTATTTTGCCTGCTTTAATTTTCCGATTTTGTCATTTTCCACTGTCATTCTGTCACGTTCGTGGAAATGGCCGAAAGCGAATTCGTGGAACAGCAAGATATAAAGTGGGTCATTGACTTTTTTCCGAAAATAAGAGAACATAATTAATAATTTAAGAAAGTAAATTTGTAGAATTTTCCAAATCTACATATGTATTTGTAACATATGTATTTGTAACAATAACCCCTAAAAGAAATGGAGAGTTCAGTTCAAACAATTTCTGAATCGCCGCCAAAGTCACCCTTGCGGTTAACCAGCCAAAGGTCACATAGCATCGCCCCAGCACTGATCCTGAACACAAATCATATCAACTCTATCAAGACAGTTCATTTTGAGTTTCCCGTCAAGAGTCAAATCTTTGAAAAACAGATTAAAGAAAAATGGCAGGCGCGAAGGTCTACAGTAGGGCCAGGTTTTCCCACGGGTGCCATCCTGTAGAACGAGTGATTAATAAAATTACGCACTGTTAGCTGTTTTGATTGTTTCGCTTTGCTCGTTCTTAATTTGTAGTGTTATAACTTATAATGATTCATAACTGTTTACATAAATACCGTTTTTACACAAAATAGACTTTTTATAACTTTGTAATACTTTTATTTGCCATGGAATAGGGGAATAATGTTTGAAACAGTCTAAAATATTTGTTTCCGACTGTCAATTGATCAGTGTTTAAGACAAATTTCTTGATTCCAGACGCTTGATAGAGCCAAGTAAGGTGACGTTCTAAATTACAACTAGCACTTGACTTTCCGACAAATACATAAGTAAATAACATAAGAAAATTATATTATGATGACAAAAATAACATGTTTATTTCTCGTTTTTCGACATAAAACTTACCTTTATTTGGTATCAAAATTTGCGTAATAAAACCTATCTTCATTTGGCGCTTCTCCCATAGTCAGGGTTGTAAATTTGAGCTAATATTGCGTTGGGTTACCGTTGGGTTGGGTGGTATAGACAAAAATCATGCTGGGTTAGCGTTTGGTTTCGGCAAAGTTAAAAAATCTGCGTTGGGTGAGCGCCCCTTCCCCTAACGCCGTTGTGTCGCAAGCGCATTTTCCCGAACTGATTTAAACCACTTTTGTTCATTTAAAAAAATCTATTTCAGTATTCAATATGGACAATATTATATTGTAAATTACTAACCTTGAGTATTATACTACCCTTACGTACCCTTAAGTATTATAATACCCTTACGTACCCTTACTACCCTTAAGTATTATAATACCCTTAAAAGTTTCGTCGTATTTTCTTATTCACAGCCGCTGGGTGGTTTATCAATTTGGGTGAATATTGCAACTGAAATATCCGCCGAAATGCGGTCCGGATTTTTAGATCTCCGAAAAAAAACTAGCCAAAAGAGCCTCACAATAAAGAGCACGAGAATAATTATCGCCACAATCTTACACCACATCGGGTCTTTGACTTCTGACATCTTTTTTGATCCCGTCGTACTGGGACGATTGCATGACTTCCGGTATTGAAAGGTTCGCAGCAATTTTCAATAGTAAGAAGCTCGTTGCAAATCTGCTTGACAATCCACGGTGCAGTTTCTAGGATTCGTAATTGGCAACGTGAACAATGGGCAACTCTCAGGGCCAAAATCGTTTTTAAATACGCTTTTTAAATACGCTTTTTTAATACGTTTTTTAATACGGTTTAATAATTGTTTTAAGATCGTTTTTGATAGGCTTAAATTTTCGTTTGGAAAAAGAAATAGTTACAAATGAGAAAAAACGCAAATTTTAAACCCTGCTCTATATTACAAATAATGTCTTTCAATCTTACACAAAGTTTTTCAATCGCTTTTGATATAAAGTAATATTTTATATAATAAGAATATATCATATAAGTTCGTTTTTTATAGACCCAACCAGTGCTGCCTTGTTGATGATATGAATAGATCGCCTCAAATGCCTGAAGAATTTTTTCCGTTTCCATTACTATTATTTCCGTATTAAGAATTTCAGTCGTTTTTATAATCAATATGTGTTATGATCTTACGTGTCAACTCAGTGCAGATAAGTACTCTACTAATGATTTCGAAATTTGGTATAATATGGTGTATAAAACAAATTTGTTATCTGTTACCTGTTTCATTACCTATGGAGACCCTCCTTTTTAGTGTACGATGTAGTAAAATGTTTGTGTTAGAGAAGAAAAAAAAATAGGAATTGGATGAGTCAATTTTTCGAAAAAAAACTGTTACTGAAATAAGTTTATTCAGCCGCTAGATATGCTGGTCCTATAGGCTATAGCATAATTAATAATTATGAAAATTTTTAAAATTCATTTTTTCGAGCCGAACAAAACTGTACTAACATTTTTTCTTCTCTTAGTTTATTTTCTGATTGTTGTCTTGTTTACTAACGTGGGAACGAAACACAGGCGGTATTCATTCAATTGGCCGAAACAAATACGAGCAGTTGATTAAATTCAAGTTTCAGTCGAGATTTCATTCACTCTATTCAATAAAAAATGCTGAAAGTGGACTACAAATATTCGAATAATGGATTTATATATAACAAAAACACGAGAAGAATTTAAGCTTTTCTTCAAGTAAAATAAAATATACGATTCAACGAAACATCGACGAAAACAGACGTCCTTCCGACTCGGAGTTAAGATTTCGTTTGTTGAATTCATTAACATTTAGTTTACATACACATTTAACACCTTTACTTCGTTCTAGTAAAAAATGTATCGATGTATTAGTTGTATCATGACGTTGATAATAACAGGGTTGCAAAAAAACGAGTTTTTGCCGTATGTCGCGATCGTCGTTTGTCGATGAAAATTTTATCTGGTTTTTATCCCTGTAATAAATTTGATACATTTAAGACACAAAGCTTCTCAATTGAATACAAAAACCCGACCAGCTAGATTATTAAAAAACGAAAAAAATCATCTGTGCGCTCAAGAGTTAATATGAAGTCTGGAATTTAAACTCTGAAAAAAAACCGTGGGCTCATTTATTGACAGTAAAAGTCATAACAAGTGTCGCCTCAACAAATTTTGCTCATAAAAAAAAATAAAGCGGACCAATGTTAGACACGTTTTTGCCGAAATCCCCGGTGCCAAACTCTGATTTGGCCGAATAAAACAAGCTACTTCGAATCTTTGCTATATCCTTTTCACGGCTTATTTGATTTTAATTTTTTATGTTAAAAAACTACGTCGAAAGCGGAGAAAAAAGTTCCATTTGGACGCGTCTGACACTCCCCGGGGGGTCTCAGAATATCACAATAACTAGTATTGAAAAAGGGGCCGTACGTGATATCTAGACGCCCGGTAAAGGCCACTTGATCATGGTCATGCTCAAGCGACGATAAACAAGAAGCCCCCTCTAACCCTAACCCAACGAACTAGAGAAGAAGCATTTTTTCTGCGCCCATGGAAAAAGTGCGCTCGGACAAGTCGGAAATAGACGAAGGGACACCACCAACGAAAATACAATTTGATGACGTAAGAGTTAACACAAAACACATTTTTGTATGGAATTTGCCGTCAAAATAGCGATCTAACACTATTAATGAACAGAAGACAAATAATTTAATAGTTAATTTTAACAGTTGTCCTACAATAACAGTGTAAGCCGTGAAACATGCTTTATCAAAATATTTTTCCTAAATTTTGCTACGAAAATAACGTGCGTTTAAAAAATTGTAATTGATTAATGGAAAATTTTCATCTGATATCCGGTATTGAACAAATTTCTCTTTTTGTGAATCTTCCTGGTCAAAACAGTCATAATGGTAATATTCAAATAAATATGTGTTTATTTTTTTCTAATTGATAACTCTTTGTTGAATTATAATGTCATAGTTTTCAATTAAAGATAAAAACATAACAAAAATTATGACCGTATTAATTCGGTTAATTATTACCGACGATAATTTATCGTATTAATTTGTATTTTTTTATTTGTCGCTAACCCCTGAAAACAAATTGTGGATAACTGTCCATCACATCATTCATACCGCGTTTTTTATGAATTTTTTGTCCCTTTTTATTATATTTGACATTATTTTTATTGCTCAACCAATTTATGGCCGGTGATTGTCGGTTTTCAAGATAACAAGTAATACTAATCAAATTAAAAATAATAATAATAAGTAATAATTTCTTTATCAGTTTTTGACAACTTAATAATCGAGTCGGTTTGATGATTGAAAGATTATGTATAATGATTATTTTTTGTTGTTGAATTATTTGCAAAATATGTCACAATAGATGTTCTGTCTTTAGGCCGTCTTATGATTTACGTAATTCAATTACCAATGAACCTCTAATATATTTTCGGTCAAATTCACTGGACTTTTTTCGCGGAAAATTAATTTAAACATGAGAGAGCGAGAGATCTGTTTTAAAAAATTCAAGAGCCCGGACTACGTTTCTAATCCCGTCTGGAATGTTTCTGTACCGCACTAATTTGTGTTCACAACTACAAGGCGTTTTTTAGAACGTCAACGAGTTATATCGGTCAAGGGCATTATTTTTGAAATTTTGAAATAATTTCTCACAATTTCGTTTACAACTTGTTTAACATTTTTTTTACAATTTTCGACAAATTTTTCGACAAATTATCGATAACTGAAAAACCTTCACCTACGTGCTTGAGAATACACCAAAAAATAAAATAAAGTGGTTAATCTAAGCAATTTAATTGCTTAACACTAATAGTGTTACTTTAAGCAGGTAGGTGCTGTACTTCAACATGTGTAGATTTGTCAAGGCATTTCCTTACAATGCTTTTTTGTCAGAAAAATACCGTATAGCGAATACGGTATAGCCTATACCGTATTGGACTTAAAATCAACAAAAACGGGCAATTTTTGTTTTCAAAAAAATACATTTGCTAAAATTTTCAGATAGATGCCGATTTTTTCGTTGATGCTCCAAATAGACTTCATTGTATTTTTTTTTCACAAGTTAAATCAATCACAATTTACATTTAGGTTAACCAATAATTTTGTACATGACGATTTTAATGAGTCTTTATGTGCCAACAATGAGCTTAACCTCTACTCTCCTTTTGATTGTAATTGACTGTAATTGGATTGGAATTTTGACAATCTAATTGACCATTTTCGTATTTCGTTTTAACGCTTCCGAACCTTTCTAAATGACAAAATTGTCGAACTATTTTAAAACAAGTCTCACCGCGGTGCACCGTACTAAACGATTTCCCTTTATCATATTGTTCATCACTATGGGGAGTCAAATGTAACTGGTCTTTTAAAATTTTTGCAAAAAAAATGACCCAATAGTATAATCGTTATTCTATTGGGCCATTTTTCGCCATTTTAAAGGACCAGTGACGTTGTTAAAAAAACGAATGCTCTGCCCTAACCAAAAAAGGACCTTATCGTAATATTTTGAGCATTGTGCAGTTATCGGACTGATTTTCATGCCCGAAGTGATTAGTTAATTGGTTGGTTTTCATGACATTTAAATATTGTTTATTAATTCAGATTTACGTACTATACGTAATAAAAAAAAATGAAAGGCGCAATTAAAGCATTTAAGGCTTACGCTAGGATACCAGAAGTATATTATCTTACAATAGAAACATTTGTACGGGGGTTAAGTGAGATACTAGTGATTTAAAGTTACATGTTACAACAAGTAAAGTTTTGAAAACAACGTTAAAATATACACTTACAAAACCACGAAAACGTAAAATGTTTTTGAAATTTAGGTTATGTCGGAATTAATGCAGAAACGAAGTAGTTTGCGGCGAGTGGAGTCAACTAGGGGCTACGACCGGAATCGAACAAATCTTCCCAAACGATCGGCCAGCGTCAACGAAAGAGGCCCCGGCTATACCAATGTAAGTTAGAACATACTTCTATCGCAGTGATTTTCAAACGCGAAAAAAATAAATGATGTTACCACTTTTTGGTAACGTAGCTTGACAGCGCATTTGAGGCCTATGTGGCCTGTCATTGGTATTTTTTGAGCGCGTTCAGCCAATCACCGAAAGGCAGATCACCGAAAGACGATTTTTTTCTTTTAAAATATTTTGGTATTACAGTCGACTCCTTCTTAAGTGCCGCACTTAAGGAGAAATATGCGTTTCCGCTAAAATTTTTTATTGCGTTTTAAAATCAGGACGATATGCATGTATTTAATTTGAACGGATTACAGGGGGACCGCATGATCAGGACCTGCGTAATAAGGGACGCTTACCCGTTATAAGGGGGAACGTGCTTAAATTATCATTATTATAATGAACGTTTTTTTATCTGAAACGGTAGACTAAATGTGAATTTTAGAAGGTTTGATTTCATCAAAGCAAAAAATCATTAAATTGCGCTATCAAGAACTTTGTGGGAATTGTGTTTTTCCTCAATGACGGCTTAGCACAACGTTTTTAAATGAGCGTCGGTTACCGGTGGTTCTAATCCAACCGCATGGAAAAGCAAAATTACATAACATTTTTTTTAAATTCTAGGTGATGGATGAAATGTTGAAAAGACAAATCATTATGCCCAATAGCGAGAGAAAGGATTATGGTATTCATGAAGGGTCATATACACCACTGGCGCAGTTAAGTTGCACGCAGTTTAGTTGCAAAAATGTTATATTTCGTCATGTTTGCGTTTTCTCATCATTTAAATTTCGCCTTTATCGCCTACGCCTTTCCTTACTACATTCAATTATTTCTTTTTTCGAAAAACTAAAATAAAATCATGTCCTTTAGAAAAAAGGTCTTTCTACAATTTTTTTTTGAATATCCTAAAAAAAGCAAAATCATTCCCCGATTCTTCATTTTAATCCGAACCCGCTGGGCCACGGCGAAACTCCTCAACAGCGCCGATATACCACTTCGTCATCGGGTAGCGACGGAACAACGCCACCGCGACAAACGACCCCAAAAAAACCGCGAAGAAAAAATTCATCTCGGGGATCATCTCGAGATCGATATAGTCCGAAGCAGGGATCGAAATCATAATCATGAAATCCAAAATAACACTCGCAATTCAATTTACAATCAAAATGCGTTTTTGGCATGATTCCATTTTTGGTTCATACTTGTGATATTTAGATTTTTATTAATTTTCGACTGTGATCGATTTTTTGCAGGAATCAGACGGTAAAGGGTAAAGAAAATCAAGTTGTTCTGCAATTAATTTTTATTATTTTTTTAGTAACTTATACAGTATTATATCGTTATGATTATTGGTGAAGCGGAGCGCGCGAATATTCATTTTCTAGAATTAGGCGATGCCAGAGTATAAAAAAATATTTTCATAACGAATCAGTCGCAAAAAGAGAACTGGGAGATATTAGGGAGATATTATTAATTATATTACATTAAATTATTTATTTATTTAACATTTATAACAATTATTTACATTTGTATTAAATTATTTCCCTATTTACACAGAAATAGAACAATTTTCAAAATACTTTTTGAAAGAGGTATACTTTTAGCCAAGTCAAATTCGGCCGTAAAAACGAAAAATTTCGTTTCTGTAGAATCTGTACGTCATTAATAAAGTAGTAAGATGAAGGTGTAAATTACATGTAATTACATGTAATAACACATTTTTCGATCCTTGGTACGAAGTCATTCTCACGGGATACAACAACTACGGCAACAATAGAACAACATTCAATCACAACAGTCGGGTGTCAATCCCATCAAATTTTATACGTACTTGATCACAAAAGTCTTTTTTTTTTATCAATAATAAAAGTTTTAATTTGGTAATAAAACTGGAATTTTGCATCTGGTTTCTGTAGATCTTAGGAGTTCTAAGCCATTTATGTGCGAGTACCTAACTGGTGCCGCTATGTTGCGACGATATGTCTTGAATGACACTAAAAATACAGTCCTAAGTTCCTTGAGTGCTGCCGGTGTTTTACCCGCATTTACCCGAATTTACCCGCATTATACCTGAATTAAAAACTTTTACCCAAGTTTCACCCGAATTCCATTCTTTTACCCGAGTTTTATCCGGAATCGTATTCCAAATTGTTGTCCAACCCGTTTCCAACCCGCGGGTAAAATTCGGGTCGGAATCCGAGTGCCGACCTCTGACTGCCGGTCCCTTGAGTGACGCGTTTTTGTATTAACAAACTATCCCATGATCTTTCGAATTTATACCGGCATTTTCTAGAACATTTATACCGTTATTATTAGAAAATGTTTTTAGTAATGTAAGGTTTTTTTACCATAAGTGTATTTCACCTAAAGTGATCACCTAGCAACTCTTGACACCCTAGACATGAGACACTATTTTGGTGACTGAGACGGATGTATCGCTCAATTCTGACGAGCGAAAGCGAAAAATTGAAGAAAATGAGCGTTTTCTCAAGCTCTGTGAGCAGCGCAACAATGAGGATGCTGAATTTACAAAAACGCTCGAGCGAAATAAAACGAAACATGCCACACAAATTCAGCGTTCGCCTTACGCTACACGAAAATACGAAAATGAGAGACGCAAATCCGATACGATGAGGTGTAGTGTCCCCGAACACCCTGTTAATATGCGACGACTGCCCATGAGCTCATCCTCGGAAGGCAGGACCGAGGACGAAGTTAACATCACAAATCGGACTGACCTTAGGTAATCATGATAACTACAGTATGTAAGACCAATACCCATGGAGTGAATGTATACGTTTTTGTAGGTTGTTAACTAGATAACTTATTTTATATAAGACATGACAAGATTGTGAAAATTAGCAAAAAAAAAATGTCCGCGTAACATCTTAATTTTTTCGCGCTGCCAATTTTGATTGCCAGCGTTACCATCGCAACGCGAAAAAACAAATAACGATTTCTTCCTTTTATTTACGCGGACAATAAGGTTGGAAGCGCCTAAATTGCTAAAAAAAAATTGAAAATAATGACAGAAAATTGCAAAATAAAATTTGAAAGAAAGTTGTAAACAAAAAAATTCAGAATTTTGAAAAATGTCAAGAAATTAAAAAAAATGTCAAAAATATAAATTGACCAAAGTAAAAAAAGTGAAAAAAAAAGTAGGAAAATAAGAATTTTTTTTTGTTTTAGAAAACAAGGTAGAAAAACAAACTGTTTTTAAGGTGTTACGGAATTTTGATATGATTTAAAAATTATTTACCTTAAAACTTCGGTGCAAATTATATGCCATGGCATGCCAAAAGTTAAATATTGATAAAATTGAAAGTTTGATGAATAATATGCCCTTTTACGATCACGAATGAAATGAAATTTATTTGATTGATTATAATTTTTTGCCGAAACGGCTGAGTAATTTCTTTTAAACGTATACTGTTTCGGACTGAAATTATATTAATATTTCGGGCAAATCCTTTTCACGAAGTAAAATGATAAATAGCAGCCAAATTTGCAGAAAAAAGTGTCGCGATAAGGTCATTTCTCCGATCAGGTGCATTTGGCAAACAATGTTCAATAAAGTACTTTTGATCTGTTGTTTACCAAAATGTCCTACTGAGAACTATGAGTTCTGAAAAAGAACGTAAAGTTAATTATATTTATACCCGTAAACTTGACGGCCGAAAATTTTGCCGAAGTATTATATTCAGTTCGAAAAGATTCCAACTGAATACAATATTTCGGCAAAATTTTCGGCCGTCAAGTTTACGGGTATAGATATAACTAACTTTATTAACGTGCAATTATATATGATACATTCACATGGTCCTTGAAGTTATATTTTGTGTAAACAATTTTGTTCAAGATAATATCGTTTACGTAAACGGAAATATCTCCCAATAAGGACTCCCAAACTATTTTCACCTAACCATATTAACCCTAAGGGTGGTTCAGCTCAGAAAAAATCTAATTAGCAGTAGTAATAATCAATGCATCAAAATTTGGTCCGTGCGTTCTTTTTGAAAATTTCAACCCCCACATCTCAGCAGGTAGCCCCTTGGTGAAAAAAAAATATCAAAGAGTTTCGGAAACAGAAAAAAATACCGTGCGGACCTTCGGCGCCATAGTTCGGTCCCGTTTTGGCCAATCAGACGAGGGATATTTGAAGCAGGTTACTGAATTTGATGAATCAACAGTTATAACTCGACTACGATACTTTTTTTTTATTTCGGGCTTGTGATTGCGAAACCGCGCTTCATTTGCGGTAATTAAACTTTTTTAGAGAGAAAACTCGCCGTTAGAAAAATATGCAAGTAAAATTTTTGATGATCTTCGTGGGTACTTTTTGAGAAGTTTTTTTTTTTTGTCTTTTGGAGGAACAAAAACTAAATTTTCTTTCTTTTTGGATATAAGAAAACCTGCGTGTTTACGGGGCGTGGCAAGTGGGATGACATACGAATGGGAACGGTAAGAACTTCTTTAGACCCTTAAGGGTTTACAAAAAAAAACGTCGCGCAGTTCTAGAGAAAGGAAATTGAGAGAAAACACATATTATTTGGAAAACCTCATACGGTATATTAAACATATTTGTTTTTCCGTTACCAGGTTTAATTTTGAGCAAACGCAATATCACAAACGATATGTTCTGGAAACATTTCGTAAGTGAACAAAAAAATATAATGAGGCAAAGAATAACAACAAAAGAGATACCAAGCAATAATGAAGCGACCAAAACAATAAGCAGTAAAAAATAATCTGTCATGATTCGAGATTGGCTTGTGAAAAAAGAATGAGAGAATTTGGGTCAAAAATTGTGAAAAAAATAGTAAAAAGTATTTAAAATTAGTTAAAATATCTTGATCAATGTAAAAAAAAATGTAGCCATATAAAGAGAGTGGGGTACTTTAAAACCCGTTTATGAGTACTTTCGCGTTCACACCATTTGATCGCGAATTATTGTTCAAAATAGGGTTTCGCGACCAAATGGTCGTGCAATGGTGTTTTGGGTAGAAATAAATGGTAGCGTAACCATATTTCAATCAACAATTCGCGACCAAATGGTGTGGTCGCGAAAGTACTCATAAATGGGTTTTTTCGCGACAAAAAAATGGTCGCGAAAATACCCTTCACCATATAATGGATATAAGGAGGTATATCTTTGATTCGAAGACTTTCGACAAATATAAGTTATATAATTTATAACCATTTGCGAAAATTACAATAAATTGAAAAAATGAAAAGTGGCAATTTCCCAGAGGAGCACCAGACGCGAGTTTAAGGCACAATATTCGCATTTGAAATTTTTTTGAAAATGTTTTCATTTTAGCACCCATTATTCGGAGCATCGATCCGTTCCAACTAGCGAGCATCAAAACTATATGGACGAGAGGTATCATGACTCATACGAGGAACACTACCGCACCGAAATTCAACAAAGGTCGAGGTTTATTTCATTTGCCGCAAAGATACAAATGATTTCTAGAGCCGGTCTTTGATTGATTGTGTTTTTTAACTCCCATGTTTTAGTACGGTTAAATCGACTTTTATTCTGTGATTTCAGAAATCATAATGAATATGCTCGCCGGGCCCGCCACAGGGTCTTAAAGCAGAAAAACCGTTATTTTTTCAGTTTTTCGCGGTTAACTTTAA
Source organism: Oikopleura albicans (assembly GCA_004367875.1). Taxonomy (NCBI): domain Eukaryota; kingdom Metazoa; phylum Chordata; class Appendicularia; order Copelata; family Oikopleuridae; genus Oikopleura; species Oikopleura albicans. Next base: position 52,305 of record SCLG01000554.1, on the reverse strand, counting down.
CCGGTTAACAATACACACTTCTAAGATTCACCAAGTGATGCGCCGTCGCGTGTTACCATATATGTCCGAAAATCACGCAATTTGAGCCACTTCTAAAATCGGGTAAAAATCCTAGGCGGCGACCCTACCCGTGGGGAAGGGTGTGCATATTTATACACGAAATGTTTTTGTCGAGTTAAGGTACAAGGAGGTCTCACATTAAAAAACGGATAATAATTTACGGGATATTACTGGCACCTGATCTTTTTGCAAAAAAAAAATTGACGGTATCATCGATAATTTTTGCCAACCGGAATTTTTGCCAAAACCGGTCAAAATTTCCTAATTCTTATATTTCGCTGAAATTATTGACATATATTGTGTTTCAACATCAGTGAACACCATGGAAAGGATGGTTTGTTCAATTTTTTCCATAGTCCTGTAGAATCTATAGGAAGATTTTGAAAAAAACAGCTTTTTAGACGTGCGTTGAAGTCTGTAAATTTGCGGTAAATGAAAAAAGCCAACCGAAGAGAAGAACCGACCACAAAAATGTGCCTCGAAGAATCATTTGAATCGTCATCCGAGGACTCATATGCCGATGTGCCCGAAACGTCCCATTTACTCAAATCCTCGTCAGTTAGGGACTGCATAAAAGATATTATATTTAAACCAGCGTCAGAGATTGATATTTCGCCACGGAGCGAGCCGATTATGATCGACAATCGGGTCGACTCGATTGATGTCGACTTTTATCACAAATACGGCTGGTACGATAAAAGGCCGGTGACGTTTTGGTGGGAAAATTTTCTTGCGTTGGTAAGTTTGTCACTTTATGTTGATTTGTCAGTTTTAAGGCTAAATTCAAGTGCTGTGAAATACAAAGGGTGCGCCATTATGTTTCACCCCGTTATGTTTCAGTTTTTTCCGCCCACGCTGTTATGTTTCACTTAAAAAAAATTTTTTCCCGTAAATTATAAACATCTTTATATGCTAAGCCCTACGCTGTTATGTTTCAGTTTTTCCCTCTCGGGAAATTATGTTTCACTAATTTTCGATTTTTTGCGAAACATAAGAGGTAAAAGTTTTTAACTTAAAACCTAATTGCGCAAATAACATTTACTTTTTTTTTCAAATAGATTTTATATCATATGTTGGTAGAGAATTAACTTGAGTACAAAATTACATACACCACCAGCGCCGCTATCTGGTCGTAATTCCCGCTCGTTCCTTTATTTGACCGGAATTTCGAAAAATAATTTTACAAGAAACTATCTTTATATGTTGAGCACTGCGCGGTTATCTGGCCATTATTTCGTAAAACAATGTTTTTTCGGGAAAAATGTCAGCCAGATAACGGCACAAGGAGTTATTTGGAATACAAATCGTTGTATTGAAACCCATGAAAAGTAAATCAATTATTACTGTTCTAGTGTGGTCGTACGGAAGTTACCTTTTTACTAAATCCCTTTCAAACTTTAATCTACTTGGCTATTTTATTTGTCAACGTTTCATAAATGTGATGAAAAACAAAAACACCAGACTAATGTCATTTCCCATACAAAATACTTATCTTTGAAATCTTTGCTAATTGTATTCAAGGTCAGGCACTCATGTTGAAAATTTACAAAGTAGGAAATATACAAAAAAGCGCAGTAGGGCTTCTAGCCGAGATTAGGTCCCTAGAAGATAGCAAATCTTCCATAGCATTTTAGATTGGTATATTTTTTGAAAATCCAGAAATCGCGAATATTTTAAAATCGATTTTCGATAAAATCTAATCATTGTACTTTGACGAGCTGTTAAACTTGAATGTGTTAGTTTTTTTTCGAAAAATTCTCGATTTCCCTATTTCTACCAAATTAACCATTCGGCTGGAATTAAATTATATTTTTAAATGTTTTATATTTTTAACGTTAACAGTCCCTGGTCCGTAATCGATACGAAATAACGCATTATCCAAAATCGTTACGATTTTTTTTTATTGAAGGTGAGCCCAAATAGTTACGATTTTATTTCTGATATGTATGTACATTGTTAAAAGTTAGAAAATGTAAACATTATATAAAAATTTTCAAATCATGATGTTCTTTGTCGTCCCTTTTCGGTGTAACACTTATGTAAAAGGGACTCTGATTCAGAAAGACACTAATTGAAAAGTTAAATAATACAATGGTTTTAACTCGTTACGAAATGACGTCAGGACCCTAAACTGTTACGATTTTTTGAACCACAAATCGTAACGATTTGAGAGTAGTAAGTAAATGAATGATTCAGACATACGGCGTGAATGCACTTCTCAACTGGCTAAACCTGATGCTGTGCTTACTCAAGGGCATCTTGGGCCTAATTGCTTCCTATAACACTTTCATCGCACAAATTAGCTTGTCGCTGCTCGGCCTTATTCACTTAGTTTTGTTGCCTGATTTGACGGAGTCAACCAATGTTACCGATTATCTACAATTTCTCAGCGTTTTGGTTTTTTACATATTGAATGATTGATCTATTAGAGCCTTTTTTGTTTGAAAATTTCGAGCTTTTGTTTTTCTCATCGTTAAGGTCAACTAAGATTGATTAATGTAGGCATTAACCGTGACATTCTAGATATTTTCGTGACACCAGCTAATTGGATGGGAGCGAAAATACGTAATTGGCCATTTAAAATTTTTTTAGTGATACTATGAGTTATCTTGTGCAAACGGCACAATTATGAGTGATAATTTATTACTCTTTATGAATCAAAAACTTCTTTGACCAAATTCGAAAAAAAAAATACAATTATGGTTAGTGAGTGGTATATATAGGGTGGTCGCCGGCGATCGCCTGGGATTTTTACCCGATTTTGAAATTTGCTTTAATTTACCGATTTAGACTATTTTTATTTGGAATCGACCGCGGCGGAGTCGATGGTGACATTTTGAAGTCTTCAAAATATACCGGTTAGAAATTACACGACCAAAACTGTCAAAATTCTAGTTTTTTACTAGAATCTTTGTCAGCTGAACAAAATCTGCTCAACAAAACTACATGTTTTTTTAGCAAAATTTGGGTGTATTTGATCATGAACTAATGATCTTTTCTCCAAACATAGGCCGATAAAATCTGATGCCGCACGGCGTTAACATTTTAGTTTTTTTCAAAAACTCGGCTGTCAATAAACCGCGTTTGATGATATTAGCATAACCTGAAAGTATAATAAACCAAACTAAATGACATTCAAAAACGTCAATAATGACACGCCGATTGGTGCACAATTGGGAAAGCAAATGGCGAATCTACTTTCTCAACCTCGTCTTCCCATGGAACATGTTATTTTTCCAAAAGAACTTCAACTATCAGAGACGCAATCTTGAGCGGCAAATTCATCAAGATGTCTCCGCCGTCGTTCAACGCGACTGCAAAATTAGATTATTCAATTTAAAGAAGACGCAAAACCTATTTTTTCTCAGAGAGTCCGCATTTCGCGATCCGTTTCAGGCACGTGTTTTCACTAGAATAGTTTATTCATATGGACTGAGTCCAAACATATTTCTCACCAAAAATTGGTGTCAAAAGTTTTTACAACAAATGTTTCGTCAGAAAAACGTCAATATGGGACAACAACCTAGTTTCGCTAAAAATTAAGAAAACGTCCGTAAAATGTATCGTCAAGATCCTTTCATCACCAAAAATATGCCAGAAAAGTTATACCAAAAGTTTGTCAAAAAAGTTTGGTTTGAAAATTTTTGTCAAAAAAGTTTTGTCCAAAAATTTTGTAAAAAAAGTTTGGTTTGAAAAATTTTGTCAAAAAAGTTTTGTCCAAAAGTTTTGTCAAAAAAGTTTTGTCCAAAAGTTTTGTCAAAAAAGTTTTGTCGAAACAGTTTTGTCTGAAAAGTTTTGTCAAAATTGTTTTGTCAAAAAAGTTTTCAAAAAAAAATTTGTCAGAAAGTTTTGTCAAAAAAATTTTGTCAAAAAGTTTTGTCAGAAGGTTTCTTTTCTTCTGTTTTTTTATCACCTCATGATAACATTTTTCATTATTTTATTTGGTTTTGTCAGAAAATTTTGTGTGTCTTTTTGGTCGGTCTTCTTCTTGATCTCAAAGCATTGTTTTTTTATTTCTATATAATTTTGTTGTGGTTAAATAACATTTTTGGAACTCAGGTCCCGTTAACTCCCAAAGGTAGATCAGTGTCAGTCAATTTATTGTGTTTGGTGCAAATCTGCAATATTGTCCCTTTGGAAGTTAATATACTGTTCCAAATTGGAACTGGCAATAGAACTTTGCATCTGAAACACATTTTCCGTTTTCTGTTTTTTATTGGGGCTGACAAAATGGCAAAAAACCGCATTGCGATAACTTGTTTAGCTTCCGCACGTGTGACTTAACCCAATTATGACACGTTTTGACAAGTGTTGGTTAAACTAATTTAATTTTTCTGTCTTGTTTTCCAGTTCAAAGTCACACAACCTTCTTGTTTAATTGCACTCTTAACTCGCGGTTATTTACAAATCTGTTGCGGTTGATTTGAAAGTATGCATGTTAGGGTATTTTGGGTTAAACTTCATACTCAATGTACTGTAACTTCATAATATTTTTTTCATCTCAACTGGCCTCCATAAATTTATTTAATCCCGAGAAATACGGTACCCGGTGCATAATGTGACGAGAAAAGTAGTACACGGTGCATAATGTGACAGTTTTTGTATTTCTGAAACATCGTGCAATAAGACCGAATAGTTTTGAGAATTCGGATTTTTTATGAAATAAGCTTATAACTTTTTAACATAACTTAATTCTCAAACATAGGTTAGGATATACAAAAGCGTGGGTTAAAGCTGGCCATTTTTTCTTTGTATTTAATAATTCTAGAACGAGTTTTTTTAATTCGAAAAATGGCCCTATAACAACATTTTCACCCTAAAACGAGACATTCAAAGAACAAATCCTCCGAAAAAATGTTCGCAAAAAGTATAACGTGTAACCTTAACAGTTTTAACATCCTTAAACGAACCAAGTTATAACGAATATATCTGGTATATTTTTTTCTGGTCTCAACAGGGTCTCCGAGCGATGATTTGGTGATGCCGGTTAAATGTAAACCGGTTAAAATACTAAAATTTTCGAGTTTGAAGCTTTGAACACCCTAACTTATTTAATTGCTTTGACGGGAAAAGGAGCATAAACAATGCAAGAGTCTTGCATTATTATGAGTTTATGCAGCATTATCAATTGAAATGTTTCACTGAATTTCTTGAACAGTTAGTTCAACTTAAATTAAAGTGAGATTTTTCCTCCATCATGAGTGATGTTCATACAACAGTAGTAAATATAAAATACACCGGGTGCGCCGTTATCTGGCCAGCCGTTATCTGGCCGGAATTCCCGCTCGTCCCTTTATCTGGCCGGATTTTGTAGGAAAAATTTTCCAGCTACTCCGCCCACGCACTGCGCCGTTATCTGGCCGGAAATTCTCGTAACGGAAAAATATTTTTTAATTCTTTTTCGTTTATTTTGACTTTTTATAAACTTTAATTCAAAAAATTTTTATTTAAGATTTGTTAAAACATTTTTTTTGATAAACCTATTGAGAATTCGCGACCACTTGTTCACGGCTAGCCCACCAACGCCCTGTGGATTTATCCGGCCCCTTGGGGTTGTCCGATTTGGACCATTGATAAAGTCATTTTTTGCACTAAGGTCCAGTCAGTTTTTTGAGAAGCATGTTTTTCATCAAAATCATGTCTTTTTTTTTTGGAAGAAGACCCTTCAGGTCGCATATTTTTTAATCATGTCTTTTCACACTTTTTTTCTTTAAAATCATGCCTTTTTAAACTTTTGATGAAAAAAAATTTTAGTGCTCGAATTTTTTCAGATGGTTGTAAGGTAAAGTCAGTATTTTCAAATTGCATTGAACTCAAGTTAGTTTTTAAGACCTTGGCCTTATAACCAATCTTCGGGTGGAACTTCCGGTGTGTACTGTTATCTGGCCGGTCTGTCATTAGATAATAACAATAGGGTATTGTGAAATTCCCCGCTCGTGCTGTTATCTGGCCGTTTTTAGCCGCGAATTTTCCAGACAGTCCGCCTACGCCCTGCGCCGTTATCTGGCCATTATTACGTAACAAAAAGTTTTGTAGGCGAAAATGTCGGCCAGATAACGGCGCACCCGGTGTATAACTTTAATGATCACGACCGATTAATTAATGACCTTATTTGTATGTTTTAGCAATTTTTAAGATACCTGAATTGTAGTACATTTAACTCTCAGGGGAAGGACTTTTTTGGGAACCCGTAGGGGGAAATATGTGTATATAAACGCGCACTTAAAAAATCAGGATAATTCGCAATAATTCAAAAAACTGGTAAAGCCAAGTTGTAGAGCTAGTCAAACTCGGTCCATACGAGTCGGTCGTTCCTTTTTCTCGCTGAAGAAAAAAACGAGGGAAAAAAAGAAAAAGAAAAACGGCGCGACAACGTTTCTACACAATCGAGACTATAGAAAATAAGGTTACGATGTGTAGTATGGGACTTTCTTATAAAGCCCAAATTAAAAAAATGTATAATCCAAAATTGTTAAAAAAAAAATAGCATTCCACACGTCAAATTTGAATTAATTTTGAGCATTTTTATCGAAAAAAATACATTAGGGGAAAGAGCGAGAATGTGTATTTTATAATGGTTATTGCGTATTGACGAACCTTTCTAGTAATTTTTAGAAATTCTAGTATCGATATTCGTGTTTCATTTTTTTTTGCGGTTTTAACCATGGGTAAAACTTTTTTTCGATTTCGGACATGATTTTTTCTTCAACTTTCATATTTAACTTACACATGGTTAAGACCGCAAAAAAAAATGAAACACGAATATCGATACTAGAATTTCTAAAAATTATTAGAAAGGTTCGTAAATACGCAATAAATTGATTTGGGCCACCATACCGTCAACGTAATTTTTTCGAAAAGTTGAGGGGGGTCAGGAATACCCGTTTTGCCCTACAGGGCCTCTTGATGCTGTAGTGCTTTGATTGGTTTTGTATAAAACCAATAATATCGCCTTAAATAGACGAAAAAACAAGTTGTGTGTCTATATACACGCACTTCCCCCTGGGAGTTAAGCACACCTATCGACGGCCATATAGACATAAAAATAATTTATTCATATGTCCATATGACAGCCTACGCATTTCGCAGTTATGTCGCCACTTTCTCTGTCTGCGCAATTCTCTTCCCATTTTTGAAACGCAATTTTGCCGCGGTAATGGTGTACCTTGTAGTTTCAAATTTGTAAACACGTTACGAAGCTTTACATCAGCTATAATTTATTTATTCAATTAATCGGAAATCCAAAAAATGACGCGTCTTTTTCGACCTTGAGTGCTGGAGCAACCTACTTGATCAAGGGTCACTTGTATATCTGTTCGATCTCATTGGTCCTGAGTTTGCTTTTTATTTTCGTCTCATTCACAAGTCGAATTGCCACGTGGTTTGAGGGCGCTGTTTGCCGCCCATTTTCGTATGGAACTAGGTTCCTGTATTTGGCAATTATCGCCACCCAAATGATGGTCGTTCTTATGTTTGTTAATTTTGAAGGTCGCCAAATGTTAACCAAATTCAACGATGGGCTGGTCGCTGGTTTTCTCGTGCTCAAAGTGGCCGGGCTGCTGGTAGTTAACATTATTGTTTTCACGATAGTAAGCATTTTTACGCGGAATCGAGAAGACGAGTCGAAAAAAGAAAAACTCCATGAAACCCCATGTGGTGTGGTGAAACGAATTTTTAGACAAAGCGTGTGCTCGATTCTGTTTTGGTGTCCAAATTTAAGCCGCTCAACCTTTTTGCAAAATTCTTCAGGATATTGCTCGAAAATGATTACAAGGTCGCGAGTTTCTAAAGTTACTGTTATAGTTAGACAAAAAAACGAAAAATTCTCCATTATATTCACAAATTTGATAGGCCAACGATTATTGGCTTAATTTCTACGCTCGAATTTCTACGCATCACGCCCACACTTCGGGAAGCTTTACTAGACAGTGAATTTTTTTGAGAATATGATAAAATTTGATGTGAGCGTTGTGATATTCGTTTTTATCCAGATTTTTTTGTTTTTCATCGAACTAGGACAGTATATTGTTGTAACAAAGTAGTTTTGCTAGATTTATTGATCATACTGAGCCGGCACAATGTGATACAGATAATATAAATAACGACGGTTTTATACTCATTTCTAACACATGATGCGTCAGCTGATTATGCGCATTTTGCGCATAAACACATGTTGATACTAATGACGTAATCTACGGCATTCATTGTTAAAGTTGAAAACTACTAAAGGGTTCTAGAAATCTAGACTCACAAAATAAAAGATAATCAAAACAAAATATATTTGGTGCTTTTTGTGAGGTTGACAAAAAATGTTGCCAAAACGTAACAGTGGATGCAAGAACGTAACAAAATCCCGAGAACGTAACAGTTTTCGACAAGTGAAAGTGTTACGTTCTCGCATCCACAACTGTAATTAATTGAAATCCAGAGTATGTAAATGTAGAAAATCTTATATTTTGAAATTAGAAATACACCACTTGACCAGTTTTGTTAACAATCGTTTACGTCTTAACCAGTTATGTTGTCAAAATTCAATTATGCTACGGACCATAGCCTATGGTTAGCTGGTCTATTAAAGGCAGAAATGTTGTTGTTGTTGTTTGTAGAAGTTTTAAAACCAGTATTTTTGAGCTTTATAAGCTTTATTTTCTGTCCTATTTTATACAGTTCTGCGCAGCACCTATGTACTCCTTCTCTGGATTTTGGTCGACAAGCTCGACTTAACCTTTGGCCACCAGCCGGAAATGACGTCAGCGACCTGGGCTGAAGTGGACCGTCACAGTCTAGCAGCATTCGTCGATGCCCTCGATAAGGGCCACCTAACCGATTTGATTATGTTGGGCACATTTGGTCTATGCGTTTCGGTTTCAATTATTTCGGCAATTTTGGCCTTTTATGTTCTTACCGATCCCGGCTATTGCAAGAAAATTTCACTTTATCTCGCAGTCTGTGCAATTATTGCCGGAATGATTTCCTTCGTCTTCCTCAATCTGCCGCAGTCAAACCGCGTTTGGCGAAAATTGATTCATTAGGGATGGTTGTGACCCTGTTTTCCAAAAATTAAAAATATTGTTTTCTCGAGTCACAACCATCCTTAAACGGTGTTAAAACCCATATGAAAAGGGTTCTATTTTAACAACCGGTTAAAAATTGTAGAAAATTATCGAGTTCACTTTCCTGTTGACAGTTCAAATGGATATTCGTTACCCAGTTTTTTTTCAACAACTTTATTTTTGCCCAACTTGTTTCAACAAAAATAAACATCTGTAATAATGCATGGATATACAGTCACAATTTCATACATAAAAAACGTATACATGCAGTATACACACGTTAATTTAATTTTCTCACGCCTCTTTTAGCCCAATCACGCGGTAGAAAATTGGCTTAAGGAATCAAATACACCAGATTTACCTTATCTTTATACCATATATTACACATATCATGGTAATTTGTCCTTTTTTTACCATCATTCAATCTAGCGGGTAGATTCTAGCCGAAAGCTTTCTCAATCAATGTTGTAAGCGTTGGGCGTTGGGGTGCGTTGGCCGACGTACAACCAACGCGTTGGGAACGTTGAGTGTTGGAGACATTTTCTTCCCAACGGGTTGGGAAAATTTTCTCCTCAACGCGTTGGCAGCGTTGTGGAAAAATTCAAGCGTTGGCCAAGGCTCAATTTTTCCAACGCTTAGCGCAATTTTGTATGGTATGTATGCTGTGTAAAAGCAAGACGTCCATTCGACAGGTTCTCTTTGTTGTTTAATATAGACTACTGGGTATTCGATCTAGGATACTACTCGCTTGAGAGAAGGAGAGCAAGTAATGGACTCATAGCGGTTGAGTTATAATTGTGGGTTATGTTTGTGGTCTAGTTAATTATAAAAGTGTTTGTGGAGTGAAGCTAGTCAGCCGAAAGAATGATGCATNCGTTTAGCTGTAACAGCGGACGAAAGTAAAAAAGTTTGATTTTTTATCAAAATTGGAAATTTTTATCTCAATTTTTCTACTTAACTAAAATATAAAATAAAATCGAACATTTGTTAGATTTACGTAGATTTGCTGGGAAAATTCTGTACTGTTTTCCGTTTTAAAAAATCTCGATCCGTCTTTGTGTTATTAACGATGAAAGTCGATTGGTAGTAAACTGCCTAGATCGGTTAGAGGGAGTTAAAGAATCAAATACACCAGATTTACCTTATGTACACATATCATGGTAATTTGTCCTTTTTTTTACCATCATTCAATCTAGCGGGTAGATTCTAGCCGAAAGCTTTCTCAAGCAATGTTGTAAGCGTTGGGGTGCGTTGGCCGACGCACAACCAACGCGTTGGGAACGTTGAGCGTTGGAGACATTTTCTTCCCAACGGGTTGGGAAAATTTTCTCCTCAACGCGTTGGCAGTGTTGTGGAAAAATTCAAGCGTTAGCCAACGCTCAATTTTTCCAACGCTTAGCGCAATTTTATATGGTATGTATGCTGTGTAAAAGCAAGACGTCCATTCGACAGGTTCTCTTTCTTGTTTAATATAGACTATATTATATAGTTTCCCACTTATCCGTTAAGCATCAATGTTGGGCGTTGGGTTGAGCTGGCCAACGACCAACGCGTTGGGAACGTTGGGCGTTGGTTAGATCTTATTCCCAACGCGTTGGGGAAAATTCAAGCGTTAAGGAAATTTGGAGCGTTGGTCAACTTTTCCACCACTCTTTCTCAAGATAAAGGATGCCTCTGGTATATTCTATAATTTCTAGAAGAATAGTATACAGTATATGGGGTTACCGTGTACATTATGGCGAACTTCCGGAATCTCGGTTTTTCGCAGATTCTGTAGTGTTACATAAGTATGCGTTATCAATTACTAATCAGACATATAGTGTTTTACAAGTCTATTTTTCGATAATTATCTGATGTTACTATTAGTATTTACTATTACTTTTTAAACATTTTCTGTCTGGGGGACTTTATTGCGGCTTGTTTAAAATATCAAGGTCTTTACGTAATGGTATATCTAAATATTGCCGGTAAGTCAGTCACCTTCAAGTTCACGAAAATTGTTTCATTCTCTATTTATCTACATCTGATTCTGCTAGTTCGGCAAAATCCGTAAATGTTAATAGATATTTATCGCTTGAATTAGTAACGTCGAAAAATACACTAAAGGACTATTCCAAGAAAAGATAAAAAAAATAGTTGCCGAAAAACTTAGTGAATCAAAAAATTACTGATGAGTGCAAAGCTTGAGATGAAAATGAGTCCGATGTCTATGGGTAGCGTTTTCACAAACCTTTCGAACTTTTTTGTTGAATATTGTTTCTGAAAAAATTTAAAAAAATCCAGAAGTGCAGCTTCTAATATTTCTAGAATTGATTTCAAACTTTTTCTTGGATTGGTCATATCCGAGATCGGGTACCCGAGTGCCGGCCAGGCCGGCCCGGCCTTTAGAATTGTCCATTGTTGGCTGTTGGAAAAAAGATACTAGCACCCCGGTCTTTTTGAGGGAATTTCAACAAAANTGTTTTTGTTAAATTGCATAAAAGAGACCACAAGTTCATTAAAATTTTCTCGAAACACTTTTTTCAATAACGGTTTTATGCAAAAAATATAAAATATTTTTTCAAATAAGATTTTCTTCGAAAAGCATTTTCATAGGTGCAACATTTACTATACTTACTTTAAATGACCATGTGATAAGACATATTTGGTCAATATGTTTTGAAAACAATTTTCAAAGTTTACACATTAGCAGTAATATCGTTTATTGTTTGTGTTGCCGGTTTTATTTGGATATTTTGCAGCAAAACGCCGAACAGAAATTTCACAATTGATATTGAAACGAGTGAACATAATTATGTATTATTATTTCATCTTTACATATTATGTATGTGTACATAACATTTATACATTAAATGTATTTCTTAATACAATTTGTTTTTGTACGCCGTTGCGCTGTTATCTTACAAGTCAAAGATAACGGATGACAGCAGAAAGTCGCAAGGGAGTTTAGAATCGACGTCGACCCTACAATAGTCTCATTCTAGAATAAATTTAAACTTATGGGGTGTCAAAGCTCAAAATTCACGAGAAAAAGATCATGTTGAAACTTCTTAATCAAAGGAACATTTTCGAATTACCTATAAACATAATGTTCACTCTATCATGGAGACATCCCATCATATATGGAGGCAACAGCGGGCGAACCACCAAGTTATTTCAACGTTATTACCTATGGCAGCAGACGGCAAAGAGAACTACCAGGAAACTCAAAATCATCAGCATTTTCAAAACAGTTTTTATTATAGCAGAAAAAGGGGTCTCTTTTTCTCAAAAGATTTAACCTCTGTGATCAGCAGTTCAATCATTAACCATCCTTCATGTTGACGCTTATCATTAAAATTAAGGCTTTTTATGCTTATTTTCGAACATAACCTTGAATTTTAAGGACCGGTAATACCTGTTGTTTAAAAACGTTACATTGCACACAAATGCAACTGCACTTGTTTAGTCTTTTTCTAGCAAAATCGACGTGGTTTCGGAATCCATTAGCAAGAAATAATCTCTAATTTAAGGGTGGTACGGTCGATTTGTTAACAAACATGCATAGAAAGAAAACGTTATTGCGGATAAGTCATACAATCCACCAATGAAAATTGCCATGTACAATTTGAAAATGCCATGATAATCTGAAGAGAACTATATGTATTTAATGCGGTCAAGTAAAAAATGATGTTGGGTTGCAAACAAATCGACCCTACCACCCTTAAGTTATCTCTATCTTTTTAGTGGATTGGGACACCGCGCGGATTTCGCTACAAAAAGACTAAAGTAACAATTGAGTATACAAATCGTTATGCCGCATTTATTCTTTTTTTCCATTTTTTCATCAAATTCCTAAAATATTTTATCTGATATCAAAAAACTCATGCACAGTTGGAAGAAACAATAATAACCATTATAGTTATAATTCTTAATACTAAATAAACACAGACATTGTTTGTTCTATTTGAAACTTCCTTAAGACTGATCCTTTATTTACACATGAAATGCGGGTTAAAATGCAATTTAATGTAAAAGGATTTTTGATACGGAGTTGTTTGTGAGAACAATAATTGGAAGAACTTTTTTAAATTTCATTTTATGCGTGAAATTGTCCTTATTCCTGTTTTCTAGGGATTCAAAGTTACAAAATAAACATTCATATGTACAAAAAATAGCAGTGTACAGAAAAAATAAGATTTATATACAACACCTAAACGGTTATATTAACACCACCTATGTTAATACATGTTGATATAAGTTGGTTATCTTAACACTTTATAAAGCGTGAGGTCGCGAGATTTACAATTATCGTACCCAACGCCCTACCCAGATATCTTAACAAAAACTCAATTATCTTAACACTTTTGGTGTTAGGATAACTGATTGGATGGTGTTTTATGGCGTTACTGATAGGAACAAGGATTCTCGGCGTCCATTTCTTTCATGTAATCGTTGATTGTACATTTCCATTTTTGACATTTTTATCGAACGCAGCTCCCGAAGCTTGCCCTTGTCGGCACTTGGACTGTCTTTGCTTATTTCTTGCGATTGTTTTAATTTGAAGTATATTTCCGCGTTTGCTCCGAGAGCAGGCCCTGAAGAATATATTTTGTAAGAAGTTGTACCGTATGAGTTTCATGAAAATAGGCGGTGCGTTTCTAGAATAGATCAATTGTATTATTCATTTATTCCACTTTATCAGTACGCAATAATAAAATGAGAAAATAAAATTGGTCTATTCTAGAACCGTGCAGCCGATTTTCATGAAACTCATACGGTAGATTTGTTGTTGTCACATTCTGTACCAGAATAAAAAAAAATTGAAATAAAAAAAAAACAGCTGGGTAAGTTCGACATGGCCGTTTTTTGATCTGGTTACATTTTTCGAAACAACCGCTATGTTGACCTTACCCGGTTTCTTTTTTTCGATTACAAAAAATTGTATCCTAAAAGGTCAAATCTAAGTGTCCATGAGAAATGTGTCCACTAAAACACCATGTTCAGGGGCACCGCGATACACTACGTGCGCAATAATCGTACCAGCAGTTATATTACCGAAATGTACAATTTCGTGTTTTTTTCGTAACATTTTTCGAGTACTACGTCGAATACTACGTCGAAAATACTACGTCGAATATACTACGTTAGTCAGTAGTTTTGTCATTGTTTTTTCAAAAAATACTTTCACAAAATAATTGCGCAAGAGGCGTTATCTGTTCTCACCTAGACAAGGGGACGCAATAGTCGACGTACAAATCGACACGACATCCAGCTGAGCCTCATCAATATCGCTTTGTGAATTTTGGCCACATTTACTCATCATAAAACACTTGACCGAGAAGCAGAGGACGAGTATGACGCCGAGGAAAAGAAAAATAATCCACCCAAAACAATTGTACACATTTGAGCACTCGGGATGAAATAGCTGAGCTGGACCCATGGCCGATTATTTTCTGTCATAATTTTTTTTTGTTGCTATTCGTCTTACCCGCTCGAGACGGGTTTCGTGCGAAAACGATTTTTTTTTGTTCGATATATTATATCATATATACATATCTATATATTAATAGGTGGATTAATTTATCAAACCCGGTTTAAGCCATTAGACGGATACATATGCATAAAGCTGCCCCTAAACGTTGATGTAAATATCGGTGCTGCTTCACTCAGTTAAATCCGTCAAAACCCACTTCTGCTAATTCAAATACGAGCAACGACGAAAAAACTTGATCGAACAGACTTATAGCCATGCCCGAGTGATTCAATTTGGCTGAAACTCGGTCAACAGAAACTGATTTAAAAGTGTTTTTCATCACCTAATTTCCGTTATAAATAATAAAGTTTGTGAATTATAGAAAAAAATCATTTTAACAATGACGGTACTGCCCGCTGTAGAGCTGGGATTGCTAGCTGGTTGTTGCAAAGTCCTGATAACTTTGTTATTCATGTTTTCGAATCGAGAAATGGCCTTCCCGAATCCGCAACAGCTACTAGCCTTCCCAGATACCCNTCACTCAGTTAAATCCGTCAAAACCCACTTCTGCTAATTCAAATACGAGCAACGACAAAAAAACTTGATCGAACAGACTTATAGCCATGCCCGAGTGATTTAATTTGGCTGAAACTCGGTCAACAGAAACTGATTTAAAAATGTTTTTCATCACCTAATTTCCGTTATAAATAATAAAGTTTGTGATTTATAGAAAAAAATCATTTTAACAATGACGGTACTGCCCGCTGTAGAGCTGGGATTGCTAGCTGGCTGTTGCAAAGTCCTGATAACTTTGTTATTCATGTTTTCGAATCGAGAAATGGCCTTCCCGAATCCGCAACAGCTACTAGCCTTCCCAGCTACCCTTCCCAGCTCGACAGCTAGCTCGGCAGTTTGACAGGCCAGCTCAATATTATTGACATCAGAGCTCGTTTTTTAGCTCGAGAGGGCAGTTCAGCACAGGACAGCTCGTTTTTTTTGGGCTGGAGACGACAGTTCAGCACAGCTCTTTTTTATTTTCGGGCTCGAGAGAACAATTTAGCACAACTCATTTTGTTTTTGAATTATGCCGAGCCCTGTTTTCGATTACACGTTTTTCTATGAACGACACATTAATATTGGCCCAATGTAATGATAATTTGACCGAATGGATATTTTTGGCGATATAAATCATTGAGGGTTGAAAACGAGACATATTTCACAAAGTTACATAAAAAACCTTTTAGCACAGACTTTTCGAACTTTCAGGCACGTATTCATATAAGCGGTAAACTGTCTAAACTATTTTAGTGGTAAAACTTCCTATATAGCCGATAAAAGTGCTTTGCTAAATGTACCTTGTCTAAGCTTCCCTTACTGTATCTTATCTATTCGATTTTAACGATTATTGCTAGAACTTGTAGCATTCAGATTTAAAATAGCATTACTCGACTTTTGAGCAATAATCAACTGACCTAAGAATATTAAGAATTAAAGGTCATTATCGAAGGTCGGTAGAAACTGATTTTTTTTTTGTTTCTCGGTCATAATAATTCTGTGGGGCAAGGTTCGGCAATAGTCAATTAACGTGTAAGACTTTAAACTATCGACTTTTGAAATCACACTCAACTGTCTACCATAAAAGCTCACCTGCGAAGTTTAAAAACAAACTCAGCCGCCCTTAATTTTTGGACTCAAAATTAAAATTAACTGTCCTCAACTACACAATTAAAAAGGTAAACTGTAAAAAACCGAGTTATCCTCCACTGCCCAGTTAAAAAGGTCAAACTGAAAAAAAATGAGCTGTTCTAAACTGCCCAATTAAAAAGGTCTAACTGGAAAAAACTAAGCTATCCTCCACTGTCGTAGGATTTTGTAAAATTTTTAAGTATTCTCATTGGCTAGGAATGAAAAAAATTCGGCGGAGTACCCTTTGGTCACAAAAAGGGACCTATTCAGGCACCGTGTTAACAATATCAAATCACAATTAAGGCCCGTATAACATTATAATCGAAACAAACGGTTGCGGCATCTGTTCTTAGGTTAACCCGGGTAGGGTAAAAACTGTAGATTCTATTCCGGGGCGTAAAAATGTGTAATATCATGATTACATTTTGGCAGAAAGCATTTCGCGTTATTGTTATTTTTGACATGTTTGACAGAAATATTTGTAAATGTACGGTTGTCTCAACCGACTTATCCGAGATTCCAACCATATTGACACAACGAGGATTTATTAGGGGCATATGGAACGTACCAAATACTATATCCGCTTATGCATAATTATGTCTCATCTGAGCTTTTTCAAGTTAAATTTATACCTGCTTTACTTTGTACATGATTTTTTACAGTTTACTGTTCAAAGTGGATATATCAAAATGTAATGTAAAAATGTAGGTTCAACTAATTTTCTGCAATAGCCTATCACTAATAGGTATATGAGCGACTGGTGATAATATTGGGTTTTTGCATTTGCCAAAAAATTCGTTTCGCCATACTTCCACCATACTGGACGATGGACTCCCCTCTGAACTCCAGGGCACTACCTGAAAACGGAGAAACCTGAAAACGGAACAAAATTTGTCACAAATGGGCTCTAAAATGCTCTCTAGCGCAAAAACTTGTCTCCCTTTTCGACTTTTTTATTTCACCAACGTCATCTACGAATCAAACTGCATCATATGTGTGTGTTTTAGAATAAAAAATTTTTTTTCTATAGTTAATATTCTCCGTTTTCATGTTTCTCCAGTTTCAGCTAGTGCCTTTTCAGGATATTAGTTTCCATTTTCCCTAGTTTTTTCCACGCGATGGCTCAGCGCTATATGCGATAGGATTGCCAAAGTCGTTGATCACACCCCCTTTCTTTTAGTCTTTCCATAATTTAAAAAAAAAACTGTCCGAGACCTTCAACAGGTTATAGGAAGATTTATAGAAAATTCCTGTAAAATGGAAATTTATTACAAAAAAAAAACTGGTCGAAAATCATCGAAATTTTCAAGAAGTGAGGCGATGTGCTTAGATCTGATCACATGGACCCTTGGCAGTTAAATTAAATATTTTTTTTTCATTTTTGTTCGATTGTATACAACGTCTGCTTTATCATCTTTTCAGACATGTCTTATACGAAGGGTATGTTGTACTATCTATATGTACAGTACTTAAAATTATTTTGGGAAACCATCTATAATATTAGACTTCATAACAAAAATACATATTTTTGGCAATCTCATACCGAAAACTAATTTTGTCTATCGATAGTTTTAAAAAATTAGCGCATGCCTGTAAGTTATCCTTTATAATAAATTTAAACCTTCTATTACCCTTTTATTGCATTTCAAACCATCATTATGTTTTTGATAACCTATCAATGATAGGCTATTTCCCACTCTTAAAAGCATCTAAAAGACCTAAAATACGGCAAAAAGAATGATTTGGATAAACCGAAACCTATGTCAAATCATTACCATTATTATTATTTATCATAATAATCATCAATGATTCATTATTAATAATAATAATTTATTATCATAAATTTTTTTGTGACAAACCGCGATTATATTTGGCCACGTTCCTATAGAATCAATCCAGTTAAGTTCTTCGTCTCTTTCTTTCATACTCTTCGTAAGATTATTGCTTTCACTAAAAATAAAACATCTTCATTCATTCGTATAATTGAGATTTTCTATCTTTTTTTTTCGTTTTTTTTTTGTTCGTCTAAACTGCGAATGCAAAATGGTTTGTTGCGCATCTATCGAGTGGGGTGCTATTTTTGCAGCATCTCATTGCGCCATCCGATTTGCAGGTCTCTACCTGGCCCTAACACAAAATCTGATCAACGTAAGATTTAAAATCATGTGTATTTTGAGCATGACTTGGTTGTTTTCTACACGTATAAAACTGCTTTTCTCGCGTTAATGACACACAACTGTTGATTGTAAATGTTTTGAGTGTGTAGATAGTGGATTATAGTTTAAGCAAAAAAAATATAGTATGTGATGTACGGTATGTTCTCTACGCTTTTTACTCATTTTATATTCGGAGGGCCTCGGTGTAACTGTCCGCGTTTCCTGTGCGTTCGACGGGAGCAGCTCGAGAGCCAAAGATGTTCCAGGGCAAACGAGAATTTTTGTGTATTAAACCCCTGCGCAGTACAACTTCAAAACCAAAGGAAAGGGCGAAAGATTTCAAAGAATATGCCGCAAAATAAATATGGCGAAAATATGGCCGCAAAATAAATATGGCGAAAGATTCAAAGTTAATGCCGCAGTGATGTATATTCAAAGATACACATTGCGAGAATATATATAACAAAGTACTTAAAGACAAATAGGCCTTAAATCTAATTTATCACGTGAATGGTTGAATTTGAGCGGAAACCAGATTAGCTAACTACAATCCACTTTTTAATCTCACGTCGAATGACCAAATTACTTTTTTTCGAAAAAAAATCGTGGTTATGGCTTATTTTTCTGTCTCTTAATTGAAAGACTTAAACATAATAGCGCACAGCTATACTTTCTTCGGATAAACCTTTTTAACCAATTTTGGAAACTCACAATCGGTAAATGCTCATTTACATTAGATGCAGAACATCGGAACTTTTTGAAATTTTACTTTTAAAACTAACATTTTTATATACTATAATATAAAAAAAAATATTTAGCAATCAAAATTGTTTTTAAGCGTTTGCTTACCTGTATATATATATATATATATATACATATATATTTGAAATATATGGCATACGTTAAATGTCATTGAAACATTAGTTAAAATTATCTAGATTACTTGAAATAATAATCACGTTTTGTTAATCAGTCTGATGACAAGTTATGTAGAACAGATGTCATGACCATGATATATATTTTTTATGTTACAGTTACTAGACATTAACCGATTAACCATTCTGAACATCAATGAAAAGAAATTCTAGGGTATTAAAACTGTAGGAATTTATACGTCTGAAAGTGTCTGCACAAACTATTGAAGCTTGATGAATCCAGTTTATTAAAGACTCTTCGATCAGACTATTTATAAAACACCTGGAGGGATCTCTTCAAGAGTAATACCTTTTTAAATGCTAGAAAAGCGGTAAAAGTAAGACAGCTTTGCTATGATAGGTGGCCAGGGCGTTTAGTACTACTCAGCGTTTTACATGAATCTCCGCCGTCTTTTCCTCCGCATTTTCTAGATGGCGATATTCGAGTATTTGACGTACGGAACAAACTCGAGTTTTGCTATCTAGAAAATACGAAATAAAAACCATGTAAAACGCTGAGTAGTAGACTAAATAAAAAAAACTCGACATGGGTCAAGTGGTCTAAAAATGGTCTAAAAATGAAGCCAATGTTTGTTAAATAACTGGTAGTAAGATAGCTAGTCAGGTTATATATTTAACTCATGATCTCGTGAACCGACTACTAGTTGTAGTGTTTTCTGTGGTAGTCAACTATGTACAAGAAGGTACTATGTACAAGAAGGTAATTGAGCCATCCTTAACATTCATGCACATATTGGGTAGCTAGCTACCCTTTTTCACTTTATTTCTTAATAAAAAGATAAGAGCTTGTGATAATAAAAAAACGGATTTGAAATCAAAAACAAAATTTTACGTGTTATATGGGAGAAAAATATTTTTTTTATAAAATTGTTTTTACGTTTGGGTCCGTAGTGGACGAAGGTTAAGATTGAAAATCACCCCAGTAAGATAAGAAGAACATGGCTTCAAAATGAAATAATAATCAAAAAAATCCATTCATTGTTTGGCGCGCCAGAGCAAATTGGGTAGCTAGCTAACCCATATGCGCATGACTGTTATAGTAAACTCGATGTGCATGGCTGTTAATATCTATTTTTATTTTGCGTCAGTTTGCATTTGTATGATTAAGATTTTACACGCTTATGATCGGGAGTTAAAAAAAAGCAATTAAATTCAATAGATTTTTGACAGTGAACTTGTTCCAAATTGAAAAGCGGATAATGACATCCATTATGAAAAATATTCTTTATAAGCTTACTACCCTGAAACATTCATTCACACGCGCAACGGATAAAACCCGACTAATCTGGCTGCGGCACGGAGATAAAAATATCGCATTAGAAACTAATTATTTTCTCTTATGTTATTTCGGAATAGCTGTAGTGTTCCGAAGTAGTATGTAAATTACTTATATTATATACATATATGTACTAAAGTACAGTGTGTACTAAAGTACAGTATATACTAAAATACAGTTGATATTATGAACTTGGTAACATAATTTGACTTTTAGCGTTTTTTTTCGCGAAATATGATGTGCATATTTCTAACATGCAGTTTATATTCCTTGAACAAGCACCTAAAAGTAAAATTATGCTAAAATATGCCAATGTACCGACGGAAATCTCAATCCTCCCGAAATATGACATTTAGATGTCAGATTTTTCGACGAAAACCTTTCTTTTTGACAAGGCGCACCGTTATGTTTCAACGGCACCGTCTGAATCGGTCTGTTGTTATTTTTGGCGAAGGGGTTTTTGGTATAAATTCTCACAGAAAAAAGATGATTGTGAAAAAAGGGTAATCGGGCGACAGGCGAAAGTGTTTTTAGCATAAAGAAGGTAATGAAGAAAGTAAAATTGGTATAAAGAACTATTAGGCGAAGGTGTTTTAAGTTTAACGTGTAAAGAGGCGAAAGGTTAATCGGGCGAAAACTTTCGCCCGGTTTCTTTATCACAGTACACTTTCTTCGCAAAACACTTTATTGAATAACGTGTAAAGTGCAAAAAGGGTAATCGGGCGAAAAAAAATCGGGGAATGTGAATAAAGTATGTTTGGTTTAAAGTGTAAATGGTCAGAAGTTGAAGTGAGCGAAAGTTATTTGAGAATAAAGTCAAATTGGTCAAAAGGTTAATCGGTCGAAAACTTTCGCCCGATTACCCTTTCGCCAAAAATAACAACAGACCGATTCAGACGGTGCCGTTTCAACCCGTTACCATTTTCCCGATCGTGTAGTTATTTTTCAATATTTTCCTTTTTGATTTTTTTTCGTAAAAGATATCTTTATTTACACATAAATTATGTGTGAAGCTGTGTGCCGTTGTTTTTCAATTTGGTTTTCAAAGATGAATGGTGCACCTGGTGTATAACTACACCACCTAACCATTTTTTTTCCGAAAAAAGGTGTTAATTCATATGCAAATTGTTAAGTCAAATGCAGACTGTTAAGTCACATGGGTAGTGCGTAGGTTAAAAGTTTTAACTTAAAACCCTGGAAAACTTGAAACAAAAAAAAGTGTTAAGTCAAATGCAAATAGGCTTTTTTCTCTAGATTTAAATTCCGAATTGACGAATAAAATGAGCAAATGCTATAAAAAATCATAAAAAATCGTTTTATTTCAAATGATGTCAGAAGAGAGATTATGAAACTTGTCGATGAATATTGGAGGCATCTGATTTGATTATTTCGACAAAAACTTTTTGTTGTAATTTTTATGTTATGAATCTCAAAAAAAATTTAACCATTTAGCCGAACATTTAACATTTATATGGAAGCAACAATGACCCTTGGGAGTTAATTCGTTTTAGAACTGATAAAAATGTAATAAATATCCAACAAAGTGTTAAGTCGATTGCAAACTGTTAACTCACATGGGTAGTGCGTAGGCGGAAATGCTGGAAAAAACACAAATAATGACAAAAAAAGTGTTAAGTCAACTGAAAACTGTTGAGTCAAATGCAAACTGTTAAGCCAAATGGTCTCAAGTCAGAGGGTGAGGTGGTGTAGTAGTTCTAAACTAATCACTCCTTGTCTGAAAACCCTTTCCACCCGTAAGTATAAAAAAAATGAATTTTAAAGGAGGACAAACCGATTATTGAAGATAACGAAGACGGGCCCATGTCACGAGGCTCCGATAAAGCGAGACTAATTTTAAGAACAACCTTTCACAGCTAGACTCTGATTCAGTAAAACTGAAACGGGGTACTATTTTAGAGAGTAAACTCTATTTTAATTTGATCATTTTTATTCGAGCTCGAGCAAAATGTGATACAGAAAATAAAGGAGTTTTATACTCAAACGGCCATCTTGATAGTTTTCTAGTGACCTATTTTGATTTGTCACAGATACAATAGATTGCAGTTCTCAAGATTGGGCAGATTAATTAGGCCGTGAAAATGAAGCGGAACAGACTGCCGCTTCAAAACTTTTGGCTGACGAGATAACTCTAGACTCTAGGACCATATTACATGAATCATGTAATATGGTCCTAGAGTCTAGAGTTGTAACATGATGTTATGGCCCATAACTTACGGGACAAATATTAAGGGTGCACCGCGGTCCGCGGTGCAGAATTTGCAACAAAAAAAACAATAAATCCAGTTCTTGGTTTCATTTTTGTTTTTCGGTATCCAACAATTTTGTTCAAATTTATATCAGGTAAGACATACGAAATACATATAAAATATGACGTGGGTCAAGAATCACATTTTATAAAACTTGAAAGGGACTATTCATCTTATTCTACACCTGATGTTATTTTGATGTTATTTTGTCACCCGCTACCTTGCTAATTTTCCCGGAATGTTTGCGGTATATCCTTTTGCCACTTAAAGTAGACGTTTATCGCCGCTACCTCATTTGCTCATTTTTCTGCGCTTATCTTAACCCAATATTTTACGTTTTTAAACAAATGAACCCGGTCATTTTGCAGTTTTTTTTGCGTTCGCTCCTTTATCTTGCAATTTTTTCTAATGCGAAAGTTACATAACAAAGGTTCAGTGAGTGTATGCTTAAAACACGCTATGAGTTAAAGACATATCGAAATCCAAGTTCCATTTGTATGTATATATATTTAATACACTTGCTTAAATGTTTATGCAGCCTAACAGCGAATCAGAAGTAGTTTTTATTAACAGAACAGTTTTGAATGGAAGTGATTAGCAGCGGTAAAATGTAGCACGTCGGCGTGTTACCTTTAGGCACCAAACGACGAATACGAGTAATTGTCAGGCGCGGGTAATGATGGTGCCTCGGGCTCTATGTGTAATGAAGAGATTTGGCCAGCGCGAGGCCCCAAGAAATATGATTTTTTGCGCGACGAAAAAAGGCGAAACTTTTTTAACCGGTTGACGCGGTGCCAATTCTCGGCATCGCTCGGACACAAACTGTTAGGCGAAGTTGAGTAGAAACGAATCCGAAGTTCAGAGTTTATTTCATACCCAATTATCCACCTATTTTTGGTGTGTTAAATATGATTCCCGTACAAAAATTAATTAGCTTATTTGCCGACATATATTTATATATACCAGGACTCGGCATAATTAAAAAAAAATAATGAGCTGTCCTTAACTATCTTCTCGAGGTCAAGAATAAACAAGAGCTGTCCTGAACTGTCTTCTCGAGCTCAAAAATGAAAATGAGCTGTCCTTAACTGTCCTTTTGGGCCCAAAATAAAAATGAGCCGTTGCCGAGCCCTGGTTGCAAGAATGTGCAAATTCGCTCTAAAACACTAAAAAATCTTCATATTCTACATATTCCAAATGATTGTGATGAATAGCAAGAATTACTACTATCAGCCACAAAACAACAAAAATTATAAAGAAATAGCCAATGCGGTCATGCGGTTTTGATGATTTAAAACACCGCATACCCCAAATGATGATCGATGTCCCACTTTAAACAAGGCACGTTGTATAAATGTCGTTATAAGTTGATGTTTACGATTAAATGTTGACTGATGCCAGCGATATCCGAATCGCGTTGAATACTTCTGATAGAGCCCATTGTAAATGTTGCTCAATCGGGCTCGGCCTGTGTTTTCAACACTCTTTACGATCACATTCGGACAACTACCTTAAAAGGGATTCTCAATGTTTTAAACAAACAACAGGCCTTTAAAAATTATGAAAATTCATTTGTTTTCAAGTGTAACTTATATTACAAGCCACGCGGTGAGTCATTTTCCTGACTAAAGGACGCTAGCCAATAGAAGGCGCCTATAAAAAATCATGGGCCATTAGCGTTGCTTGTAATTCAGTTACAGACCCTCCGCGCTTACGGCGCTGGGGTCTTATTCTATGCCGTTCATTGAGAATTTGAGTGACTCGTAATAAAGTTTTCAACCATGCTATTTGAACATACCGGTTATTGTCTTCTTTACATGATATCTTCTGCGCGGTTTCTTGTATGTGTTTGCCATCAGTGAGGACCGGGAATGTGCTCTTAATTTCTGTATTATTATTTATGTGTTCCCGACTTTTTGTTTTAAGTTACATAACCTAACTAACTCAGTAAACATCAAGTTATATTTCACTAAATTTGTCTTCCGAATTTCCACGCAAATTTGAGCAAATATTCCCATATTACACGGGCCAAGGATTGGTCCGCCGACTGGCATATAAGGTACACCAATTAGTACTGTGTTAAAAGGTACCAAAAACGTTTTTTCTGTGAATCTTCAAAAAATGCTACAGTAGAACTCAGTATAGACATTTACGGCATTAGGTTTGTTCACATTTTTTAGTATTTTTTGAGGTCTAGAATTTTGATGCCTTATACACGTTATATTTTTTAAGAAAGTACCTACCAATTATACCTGTAAGTTAACCAATTACCAGTTAACTGCCGACCCTATGTAGTTTAAGTATTTTTTTCTAATTTTCTAGTATTCACCAAATTAGATAGGTGGTGTATTATCGTGAAAAATCAAATCGTGAAACATTTGCTTATTTTCATCAAGTATGAATTTTGAACAATTTGCAAAGTTGCCTTACCCTTTGCCAAGTATATCCATGTATTTTATTCCACTAAAGTCGAAGATTTTCTCATCGGTCGCACTTGGCGTAAACTCAATAGCATTTGTTTTCTTCTTCCAGTCACTTAAAAATACCAAATTAATTGATTCAATTAATCTCAGCAATGAGATATTTGGAACAGGTGAGGAAATTAGCTACGTTCTCAAGAAAAGGGTATTTCGAAATTTGTTTTTCTTTACGAATTTTGGTGGATGAACAGTCCCTGGGTCCATTGGCGCTTATCAGAGTAAACGACAGACTGTGATACATCCGACTGTTTTGGCCAAATTGTAGAGCTCAAAAAAATAATCAGATAATGTGGTAATGAGAGATTCCAGAAATGTCTGTGGCGGGATCTAGAATTTTTTAAGTGCCAAAATGGGCCACAGAGGACCCTAGTTGAGAGACTTTATATCTCATCACTTGCCGTCGCCCTTGGGAATCCCAAAACGCGGCAAAATACTCGTTTGAAACGTATGAATGTCAGCGTAATTAAATTTTGTTAACATAACTGGGTAGAGCGTATCTGGAAGCCGTAAAAGGCTTAGCCTTGTAATTCCGATATCATAAAAGGTTAGGTGATGGATTTTTTACTATAAAAAATTGTTTATTGAATACAGATGGCAACGTCAAAACTGTATTGCGATCAAAGGACCACACTAGAGTAGTTTTGACAAAAATAGATATTTTCGAGATTATTAGTATACGAAAAAGTTAAACCTAGAGGCTAATCGTTGAGTAATATGTTTTTATGATTTTGAGCAGATCATTAAAGCGAGTTATCTTGTAGTTTTCTTCCGGTTGACGCAGATCTGAGGCATCAGTATGATTTCGGAGATATCACCCTTGTCTCACCGTTACCTCATAATACGTTGATACAGTAGATTATACCGGTAAAAATTTGACTAATATTGTTATCCGGTTTAAACTTTTACTATGAAGCTTCCGATTTTGTACAAGAAAATTTGAAAAAAAAAACTAAAATAGTGCATAACGCTGCTCTATCGCAGCTTCAAACTTTTTTATGAAAAAATTGACCAAAGTTCAAGTTCCAACGTTGGCCAACCTAATCATATAGACTAGGTGTGGTTGAATTGATATGTGAGAAAAAAAAATGTTTGCCCAATTTACCTTTTTTTATAACAATTCAACTTCGCGAAGTTAAGCTTGGTTTGTACTTTTAAATTCTATACGTACTATATGCCGTGTGGTCCAACAATGAAACAGCCATAGTAAATTTTTCCGCGTAATTTTCACGCTAAAACAATATAATATTGCGTGCACAAAACTACCGTGGCCGACTCATTGTTGGACCGCACAGTATATTAATTTATATTTTTATACGCTATATATTATCTTCACATGTCGGAAGGGTCCGAACAATACCGGAATACCAAAAAAATGTGTTCAGCTAGTCGTAAAACAGTCATTTCCCGGATGAAGGGCGATAAAATTCAGGCACCGAGCGAAATTTTGCTGTCGGAAGTCGGATCTAAATGTTGACAATCGGTACCAATTTATAACCAGAATAAAATACGAAAACCAAGTGACCTATTATAAGCCCATATGACGCTACAGGAAATAAGTACCGTAGTGGAAATCCTCCGTAATATTTTAAGCGTTCTGATTATGATACGAATTAACTACACTTAACTTTGCCTTCGTATAAAATAAAAAATTGAATATTTTCGAGCTCCATATTGGGTTCCCCAATGAGGTAGAAATAACCATATGTAAACACCTCGAATAAGGGTCGTTATAGCAAAATAAGGGGTCTTGCTTTGTTGGGAAATATTTTTACTACACATTTGGGACGCTTATTTTGTCATTCGAACACGGACATATGTTTTAGTGGCACCGTATGAATCGGTCTGTTGTTATTTTTGGCGAAAGGCTTATTGGTATAAATTCACACAGGATAAAGTTGAATGTGAAAAAAGGATAATCCGCCGACAGGCGAAAGTGTTTCTGGAACAAAGAAATATAGGAGAAAGTAAAATTGGTATAAAAAGCTCTTAGCGAAAGTGTTTTTGGTATAACGTGTACTTAGGGCGAAAGGTGAGGGTTATTGCATAAAGATAAGGAAAAGTAAAAAAGGAAAAGTAAATCGGCGAAAAAAAAATGGTGGAATTGAATAAAGTATATTTGGTNACACGATTGTTTCAGGGTTGTAGCGTCATATTGTTTACAAATGAACATCAATTTTTGATTTTATACTACACAGGATGCGCAGTTATCTTGCGAAAATTGCCACTCGTACGCTTATCTTGCGACTTTTCAGGATTTTGTTTTTCGGGATTTATAATACACAGGGTGCGCCGTTAACCGGCACCC
>SCLG01000554.1:8007-24216 GCA_004367875.1 Oikopleura albicans | reverse complement strand
GGAGATTTCAAACAGCTCTCTAGGGGGCCTCGGTGGCCCAGATCAATTTCTGAATAATCAGATCGACGTAGTTTGACGAGCTCTCCAACTTGGCTTTACCAGTTTTTTTAATTATTGCGAATTATTGTGAATTTTCAAGTGCGTGTTTATTTACACGCATTTCCCCCCTATGGGTTCCCAAAAACTCCTTCCCCCTGAGAGTTAATTATACTGACTGGACGGTATAAAAAGCGACCAATTGTTGACAAGTTTTTGAAATAATTCTTGAATACGCAATCTGCGACATTTCACTTGTCAATAATTAATCGCTTTTTATACCGACCAGCCGGTATATGTTGTTGATGGGATTAATTTTGCCAGAATTTTTCCAGGATATCAAACTTGGTTTCAGTAGAAAAATAGAGTTTTTATGATTTTAAATTTTGATAAAAAAAAATATGACCGCAAAGAACAAAACCCTGAGAAGCAAGTAAACACCAATTATAATATACACACTGACCCTCTGAAATAGTAACTTAAAAATTTTAGATAGTCATCATAGTGAACAGAAATGACCTTTTTTAGCTGTATGTAACCGGGGGTCGCGATAAAATTTGGACGTAAAATTCTCCATAAAAATATTCTCATTTCCCCCACCACATCAGAGGCGGGCAATGAGAGGCGGGTGATGATTGGCTAAGCGGTTAGATGAGAAGCGGCGCTGATTGGCTGGTTGCAACTGGATAGCTTCTGCTGACGCAAAATTTAAAAAAATAAATCTCACTCCACACTAGATGTGGTGGGGGAAATGAGAATATTTTTATCGAGAATATTACGTCCAAATTTTATCGCGACCCCCTGTTATATAGTTTATTTCTTTCCATGCAGAAAAGATTTACTGTTTGTTAAACAAACAAACTTCTAAATGCATGGCACATGTAACATGTGTATTAGAGAGCAAGGCTATAATCACATCTGTCAAAACACAATGTAGCGGAAATAAGGCAACCCAGCTGGACCTAGTGTTATAGTCAGCAGGTGACATACCATTTGACTTTTAAATGTCGGACGGAACAAGTCGGAAAATGTCGGACACGAAAAAGTGAAAAACATAATAAAAAGAATATATTGTAGTCTATAATTTATTCTTTTTATAATGTTTTTTCACTTTTTCGTGTCCGACATTTTCCGACTTGTTCCGTCCGACATTTAAAACTCAAATGGTATATTATATACACCTGCTGACTATAACACTGGGTTGCCTAATTTCCGCTACATTCTTCTGTTTTGACAGATGTGATTATAATTTATAGATACAAGGGGGTTCCCATGAAATTTTGACGTAATATTCTCGATAAAATATTCTCATTTCCCCCACCACATCTGTAGTGTGAAGGTGCTAGCTCAATTTGAAAAATGCCAAGCGAGAGGCGGCGATGATTGGCTAAGCGGTTACATGAGAGACGGCACTGATTGGCTGGTTGCAACTGGATAGCTTCTGCTGACGCAAAATTAAGAAAAATAAATCTCAATCCACTAGATGTGGTGGGGGAAATGAGAATATTTTATCGAGAATATTACGTCCAAATTTCATCGGAACCCCCTTGTATACACCACGCAAGTGGTGTAATAAATTCATAAATTTAATTAATTTAAAATTAATAAATGTTAATTAATAAATAATAAACAAATAAAAAATGAAAATCTATAATTAACATTTACAAATAAGTGCAATTATGTCCGTTCAAGTTATATATAAAATATGTATACACCGGATATGCCGGTAACCGTCCACTAATTTTTGTTTCAAAACTGAACGGTTAACCCGGTTCCGGACGATTAACAACTTTTTTTGGCAAATTTTAAAAATCTTAACTTTAAGGTGCAAAATTAAGGTGTAAAATAAATATTTGTAAACGGGGTGCTTGTCAAAATTCCGTGCTTCAGGTGTCCCTTGAAAGAAACAGAGAATTGCTTTGTGCGGTTGGCCGCATAAATTACAGCGATTGTGTAAAGTTTATTCATTTTCAAACGCATCTTTGTCCAGAACAAATTGTTCTTCCATCAAATATCTTCCACCAAAAAAAAACTGGGGCTCAAATACGAAAAAAGAAGAACACGAAAAAATATTAATGTCATTAATTTATCCATATCTCGTAAAATTTTACAGACATCGCGGCGTTAGCTCCCTTTCCAATCATAAAAAGCTATTTACATAGTTTTTACGCATTTTTACAACTGATTTTTCATCTTCATTGGCTTATATTTTCCGAATTATATGTTTTACGGAATCAATTTATTAAAATAGTAAATTTTTACAGTACGGGTAAAAATAACATGCTTCTGGCTTTCGCAAGTTTCGTATTCAAATAGGCTTGCAAACTAGAAAAGCGAGAAGCACGTTATTATACCTCATACTGTATTAACTTTAAAATCGACTACAGTAGCGTTTTTGAATAATTAAATCCAATTTGTTTCCAGTGAAAACTCCCCAAGTTCAATTTCTTCCGGGACAAACGTTCCAGCGAAATAATATTATACACACCACATAACTCGTTTGTAATTACCCGTTATGTTAACAAAATTCTGTTATGTTAATACTTTTTCGGGATTTGGTGAACTTTGGTTTCCGCCAACGCTCTATCCAGTTAAACAAACAGTTTAAAAATCCACGTATTAATTATATGTTTACAGTCATATGTTAACAGTTTTTGAGGTATAATGGTGTGAACATAACGGTTCATGTGGTGTATTATACGTACAATACGTTTAAACATATCATCCGTAGCCCAAAAACGAAAAGTGGGTAAAAAAGAAGCAAATTTTGAAAAAAAAGATTATATGCGGTACTTAAAAACATTGTCTGAAAAGGACAAAATCACAATATGAGGCCTTTTGAAATTAAAAAAAAACCCACGATGTTATTTTTAATAAAAAAAGTAATGTCCCGATAACATTTTTTTTAAATTTCATATTTACATATAAACTCTGGACTTGAGTTGAACTTGGTGTATTTACTATGAAAATATTTGTGAAATACATTTGAGAAGTGTCAAATCGGCTTATTTTTATTTTGCTTCATTTTATTTATTTGCTTCATCTTAATGCTTATAGTTTAGTTCATTTTTTTCATATTACTGTACTTTCAAGAACAATGGTTTTTTTTATAAAAACAGTTGGATTTTGAAACATTTTCAAGACGTCAAAGAAGCTAAATCCATTAGTTTTTCGTCAGGCTATTAACCCAACACGGACCTCTAGCGGATAGCCATCTTAACGGGTAAGCGAAATAAGGCCCATTTTATTATGAATTTAAGGTAACGTTTAGTACGCACATATTTTCCCCAGATTCGTATTTACTCAACCAAATTTTCTTCCACGAAATATGTACTTTATTTTGTTCATGCGCTCAAATTAATCGGTACCTTTCACTGTCATGCATACATACCGCATGGAGACGCTCAGACCCTGAGGGTGACGTCATAATAACGTTACAAATCATAGGAAAATTGCTCAAAGCCTCACAGTCTGAGAGTCCCCATACGGTAGAATATTGATTTTAACTTGCTTTTTGCTTAAATTTGCTTTCTCCTAATAGTAAACCGACAAAATTTGTATCACGTACAGTATGTGACGTCATGACGTACTTTCGAAAGTACAGACTTTTCAATATCTTATCAAAATCAAGTTCGAAAATTACCTTTTTTGCCTCTCCAGACCGTTTCAAATTCTCTAGCAATTCTATCTTGCATTTCTCTACTCCATAAACTTCATTTCATCATACTTAAAATAAAACAAAAAATGAAACAAAACAAATTTGAGAGGAAATTGTCTCAGTCAAAAGTGTGACATTTTTCATGAAACTGAATTTGACCGTCAGACAAAAAAAAATTAGAAAATTTAATTTAAGCGTTTCGGGCGCGTTCGGATGAGATGTCAAAAGTAAACATTGTATTGTGAGTAATCTTTACTCAACATTTGGGAGAAAAAAAAATTATGCGCCACGTCAATAAGAGCTCCTTTAAAAAAATCTCCCACTTTTCATCTTCAAATTTTGAACAATTATAGTTCGATAGGTTCAATTTAAAAGTCTTCCCATTTAATTCAATATGCTCAATTGTCGTTTAACTTTTCGATTATACCAATAAATTTCAAAGACTTCATGTAACATGTATTTGGACGTCTTCTGGCGGCACCGCAGTTTTTCGGCAAAACCCTTTTATGAAGAAAACTTAGCGTTCATAAGAAAAAACTGTTTTCCAAATGTATTTTCTAGACGTTTTTCAAAATGTTTTCAAAAAGTTTCTAAATATTTTTTTTAAATGATTTAAAAATATATTTGAAATAATTTCAAAATATATTTGAAAAAATTTAAAAATATATTTGAAATAATTTTAAAATATCCTTGAAATAATTTTAAAATATCCTTGAAATAATTTTAAAATATCCTTGAAATAATTTTAAAATGTTTCTAAATATTGTTAAAATAATTTCAAAATGTTTTCAAATTTTCTCCGAAATATTTTGGAAATGTCTTGTAAATGTTTTTAAAATACTTTCAATTTTTTGGAAACGTTTTTAAAAACAGGTTTTTTGAAAACGGATTTTCAACAGGTGTTTTCAAATTCTCTGCGAAACGTTTTTTCCGACAGACCGCGGTATCCTTTATGAGCCATAAGTGATGGCAAAGAAGTGCAGTAAACTTCAGGTCAAGAAAAGTATAATTCTCGATATTTTATTTTTTTGTATTTTATATTTATTTTCTGAACATTGATAGTACTACAATTAGAAGGAAAACAAATCTTAACTTTACACACCAGTGATTTTTGGCTTTATCATTTAACTACCAGGTCCATCATCAATCAAAAACACTCTGAAAATAAACGACCTTCAATTATAAATAAATGTATTTGGGGACTTAAATCTGAAGAAAAATTACACGCGTAATGTTGGGTGAGATGAATTTTAAATCGGATTTGGAAATATTTTAGAAGCTAATGTATTAAGGGTTAACAATGTAAAATTGATTTTAACTTTCTCTGTTTGCGTTAAATTAAAAGAGTTCATCATTCTCGATTGAATTTCGCGAGCTTAACAGTCATGCGCCTATTGGATAGCTGGCTACCCATTTTCACTTTATTTCTAAATAAAAAGAGAATGGCTTGTGAAAATAAATAATAAAAAACGAACAACGGATTTGAAATCAAAAAAAAATTTTTACGTTTTTATCTGGGAGAAAAATAGTTTTTTTTTAATTGTTTTTACGTTTGGGTCCGTGGAGGACGAGGGTTAAGGTTGAAAATCACCCCAGTAAGAGAAGAAGAACAGGGCTTCAAAATAAAATAATAATCAAAAAATCCGTTCATTGTTTGGCGCGCTAGAGCAAGTTGGGTAGCTAGCTACCCCAGATGCGCATGAGTCATGCGGCATGACGGTTATAGTAAACTTGATGCGCATGACTTAAACAGGGCTCGGTCAAACTGGTATACAACAGTTTAGTAGATCTTATCGACTTTTATGTGTGTATAATTTATATAAATGTTTTTATATCTATGATACATGTTAAATACAAACAACTATCAAGAAATACTGTCAGTTGTACAAAGGTTGAATTTTATTCAGTTGGTTAACTCGGGCTCTGCATTGATGGCAGACCTTTAACCCCTTGACGATCCGATGTGCACAATCATTGCAAAGAACATGGCCACAGCCTTTGAAGCAACACATACGATGCTTTCCATCATCAAACTGAAATAGTAATTTATTTTATAAATCTACAGAAAGAAACGTTATAAAAAGAGACAGTTCTTGTACAAGGTCAATTTTTATTTTATTCGAGTTTAAATGACCCCAAATCAATATTTATTGTATCAAATTTCTGTGTTTCTAAAGTTGTTTCATCGAATTCGAGTTTTCTAACCCAAGGCATAGAAACTGCTGCATGAATAAGTAATTGTTCTGTCAGATAGGTTATAAGGTCAAGTATTTTCAAATTGTAAAGTCAGGGTTTTGAACTTGACTGAAGTCAAATGTTGAAATGAAATAAAAGTACCCGCGAAACAACTAAT
Organism: Oikopleura albicans; assembly: GCA_004367875.1. Lineage (NCBI taxonomy): Eukaryota > Metazoa > Chordata > Appendicularia > Copelata > Oikopleuridae > Oikopleura > Oikopleura albicans. The sequence continues at coordinate 18,169 of SCLG01000554.1, read as the reverse complement.
TCTTATTTGGAATCTACAAAAAATATTTTTTATCAAGTTTTGACTCATATGGTAGCATGTTTTCAGTATAATCCGAAAATCACGTTTATAGACTTATTTGACCACATCCTCTAGAAATATGGTCATATTGTCCGTGTGTACGACAAGGAATGTCTCTCTCGATGTGCATGTCTTTCTCGATGTGCACGTTTTTCGGAAATCAAAAATGCACATCGAGAGACCCCTGACTGTATATTAACTTGAGGGCTCCACGTACATTTGTATAATAAAACTGATAAGTTATAATTCAAACCTCTTCAAAACACACTTGACATTCACTGTTTTGTTTATCTGACTGCTGAATTTTACCATAAAACTTGCAGTTTGAAAGTTCTGCGTTAAGCCTTTTTATTTCATCGTTCAGACGCGTTTCCTGACTACGATATCGTTGATTTTCTTTTTCAAACACAATACGCGCATTTTCATTCCTCTGTTTCCTCAGTTTCATGGAATTAATTTGATTATTCAATTTTTCTATTTCGCGTGCTTTAGCATAATTTAAATTGTCTATGTTTCTTCGTTGATTTTCGGTCTTTTTTGAAGCCTCCAGCAAATTTTCTTGCTGAATTTGCTCTATAACTTTACAATTTAAAAGTTCTTCGTTAAGCCTTTTGATTTCAACTTCCAGGTCTTTTTCATGACTTAGATGCCGTTGATTTTCTTTTTCAAACACAATACGCGCATTTTCATTCCCCAGTTTCATGGAATTAATTTGATGTTCTAAGTTTGCTTTTTCGCGCGCTTTAACATTGTAGAACTTCTCCATGTTTTTTCGTTGATTTTCGGCCTTTTTTGTCGTCTCCTGCAAATTTTCGTACTGAATTTGCTCTTTAACTTTACAACATGAAAGTTCTTCGTTAAGCCTTTTGATTTTAATTTCAAGGTCTTTTTCATGATATTCATAACGCGCTCTATCATTACAGAGATTATCAAGGGTTCTACGTTGATCTTCTGTCTTTTTGGTAGCCTCTAGCAAAGTTTTTTGCTGAATTTTTAGAGTTTTTTTATATTCGGCTATATTTTTTTCTAAATTGGCTATGGTTTCTTTCTCTTCCGACATAGTTTCTTCAAAAGTTTCCTGGTTTTCGTCAATAGTTTCTGGCAATTCGGATATGCATTTTTCATACTTGTTTATTATGGTTTGACTAACGGCCATATATTGTGGATTATTGACTATACTTTCTTGTAATTTTGAAATTTGAACGCAGCCAAAATTGTAAAAGTATTCCGGAACAGCACAAAGTTCAACGCCTGGAATTACTGCAAGCTCGTCATCTTCAGACTCCGATATAAATCTGCTTTCATTACCTCCCATAATTTCTTAAGTAAATAAAATCGTATAACAATATACTAAGTCCCTAAGCGTTTAACTAGCCATTTCGCTAAGCAAAACCTTTGTGGTTTTCAGATTTCAATATACACCAGATGTACCTTTATCTTAGTAATTTGAGCCTATTTTCCATTATCTTGGTTCATTTTGACGAAAGTTTTCCACCTACGTATTTCCATTATCTTGGATTTTACCGTTATCTTGGTTCATTTTTCCAAAAAATTCGGTAACGCATTTTTTGTACCATTTTTTTTTTTTGCAAAATTAGNGAAAAACTTTTTATGGCGTTTATCGGAATCTCCGTGTAAAACTGCTCTAAAAACAACTTTTTCCCGACAAATATTCTGTCTGAAATGGCCGCAAAGGCGTTTCGTGCAAATTTTCACGAATGGACCCCTAAGGGTTGCAATCAAGCCGGGACCCATGGGAGTTAACAATGTAAAATTGATTTTACGTTTCTGTGTTTGGGGGTTAAATTAAAAGACCACATCGTTCTCGATTGAATTTCCCGAGCTTAAACAGGGCTCGGTCAAACTGGTTAACAACAGTTTAGTCGATTTTATCGATTTTTACTCTTATTTGTAAACCTTCAAATTATCAAACTTGTTGTTCTGATACAACTTTGTTGCGCCGATGGCACAGTCTCATTTTGGGCAAATACAAAAAATGGCGGAACTTGAAAATGAGGAACATCTGACGGTAAAAAACACAAATAATGATTAAATTAATGATAAAAAACACAATAATGATAAAATGATTAAATTAATAAAAAAACACAAACGTTTCGATTTCTATTAAAATACCGATTACGAATTATTTTTTATCGAAAACGAAACGTTTGTAATTTTCAGGTTATTGCCGTCGGCGAGTTGAATCCCGATAATTTTGAAGTTTGGACAGGATTTGCAAATTGCCTCAAAGATTCATTATTTCTGTTTGAAGGACAGCCTGTCATGTCCTGGACAGGCCTATTTCAAATACACGACCCACTCACAGCTGCTTGAAATAGTCACGTTGACACTAAAATGCGCTGATTACAAAAAACGTAAACATTTATAAAACAGACACTGTATACCAATTTGCTAAGAAGAATATGTACAAAATCTGATTTTCACCCAATTTTGATATGGATATGTTGGGATGGTATGAAAGCAAAGATCAACCTTTATTCCACGGGGTCGACAAAGAAGGTCAGTCGATGTACTTTATTGCGACAATAATAATGGAAAGTTTTTAAATGCATTCAAACCACAATATTAAATTTTCACAGATTCATTTAAGGAAGAGTTTAATCTAAACTAAAAATTGTATTCTTTCTACATTAAATAATTTATACAAATGTTTTATATCTGTGATACATGTTAAATACAAACAACTATCACGAAATACTGTCAGTTGTACAAAGGTTGAATTTTATTTTGTTGGTTAACTCGGGCTCTGCATTGATGGCAGACCTTTAACCCCTTGACGATCCGATGTGCACAATCAATGCAAAGAACATGGCCACAGCCTTTGAAGCAACACATCCGATGCTTTGCATCATCAAACTGAAATAATAATTTATTTTATAAATCTACAGAAAACGTTATAAAATGAGACATTGTTCTTGTACAAGATCAGTTTTTATTTTATTCGAAAAGTTTAAATGACCCCAAATCAATATTTATCGTATCAAATTTGAGTTTTCTAAAGTTGTTTTATCGAATTCGAGTTTTCTCACCCAAGACATAGAAACTTGTGCATGAATAAGTAATTGTTCTGTAAGATAGGTTATAAGGTCAAATATTTTAAAAATGTAAAGTCAGGGTTTTGACCTTGACTGAAGTCAAATTCAACTTTTACGTTGAAATAAAATAATAAAAGTACCCGCGAAACAACAAGTTAAAAACTGTTTACAAAATATAATTAGGATCCATTACAATCATGAATCGGTTCTCGAAAAAAGCGGCCGTAATGGGATAAACGGTCGTAATTGGATTGTTGCCCCTAATAGGGTTTATTTGGGACAAATTTATGTCAAGATAGCTAATTGAACTTTTAAATGTTAATTTTGCGACCTATTTCATTATTAATATGACAGTGTAGGGTTTATTTTTGATTTTATAAAAATTCTTGCTTATTTTTGACGATATTATTCGGAAAATATCTTAGCTATCTCAGTTGGTTTTTTTTAAATCCACCATTTCAATATACACATGTCTGCAAATAAATGACTTACGCCAAACCTGTCAAGAAAAAACGGTCCTTATAGAATTCTTGACCCCCAAAATACGGTCGTATAAATAAGCGGCCGTAATGGGATAAACGGCCCTAATGGGACCGCCCGTAATGGGAGTAAGGACTATAACAAACAACATGTCATGTTAAGATAACTGGCTAGGTTGTCTAGTATGTTTAATGTCATAAAATAGAAGGTCAGTGTAGCGTCAGACATGTTTTGTTTCAAAATAAAGGGTATGTACACGTATTATATGTACGGTTCTGAATCCTAATATCTTAACTTGAGGGCTCCACATACATTTGTATAATAAAACTGATAAATTATAATTTAAACCTTTTCAAAACAAACTTGACATTCACTGTATGTTTCATCTGACTGCTGCATTTTACCATAAAACTTGCAGCTTGAAAGTTCTTCGTTAAGCCTTTTTATTTAATCTTTGAGACGCTTCTCCTGACCACGATATCGTTGATTTTCTTTTTCAAACACAATACGCGCATTTTCATTCCCCAGTTTCATGGAATGAATTTGATGTTCTAATTTTGTTTTTTCGCGCGCTTTAACATTGAAGAAATTTTCCATGTTTTTTCGTTTATTTTCGGTCTCTTTTGTCGCCTCCAGTAAATTTTCGGATTGAATTTGCTCTTTAACTTTACAACTTAAAAGTTCTTCCGTAAGCCTTTTAATTTCAACTTCAAGGTCTTTTTCATGACTTAGATGCCGTTGATTTTTATTTTCAAATGTAATGCGCGCATTTTCATTCTCCAATATCATGGAATTTATTTGATTTTCCAACGTTTCTTTTTCAAGCGCAGCGTTTAACGCATAACGCGATCTATCATCACAGAGATCATCAAGGGCTCTACGTTGATCTTCTGTCTTTTTGGTAGCCTCCAGCAAAGTTTTTTGCTGAATTTTCAGAGTTTTTTTATATTCGGTTATATTTTTTTCTAAATTAGCTATGGTTTCTTTATCTTCCGCCATAGTTTCTTCATTATTTTCAAAAATTTCCTGGTTTTCGTCAATAGTTTCTGACAATTCGGATATGCATTTTTCATACTTGTTTATTATGGTTTGACTAACGGCCATATATTGTTGACTATTGACTATACTTTCTTGCAATTTTGAAATTTGAACGCAGCCAAAATTGTAAAAGTATTCCGGAACAGCACAAAGTTCAACGCCTGGAATTACTGCAAGTTCGTCATCTTCAGACTCCGATATAAATCTGCTTTCATTACCTCCCATAATTTCTTAAGTAAATAAAATCTTATAACAATATACTAAGTCCCTTAGCCTTTAACTAGTCATTTCGCTAAGCAAAACCTTTGTGGTCTTCAGATTTCAATATACACGGTAACTACGTAGGGACTGTATGATGATTAAAATAATATAGCTTTCAGGGCTATATTGTTTTGAGTGATGCAAATAGTTGACTTATTAATAATGCTATCATAAATTATATAAATGTGACCACAAGACGACCCCAAATTGAGGGCCGTTTTCCCAAGATAAGGGCAATTCCTTGAAGTAAGGGCCATTTTCTGGCACTTTTTAAAATCGAAAAAGGTGGCCGTTACTTTGATTAAATTGATTAAAGTTAATGAAATAAAAATATAAACATTAAATATTCATGGTTTAAATTTTAAGACATGTTATTAAAAAACGTACTTCAGTTTTCTCTTGAATTGATTTCAGCGCAATTACTACAAATACGTGCCAACAATCTGATTGTAAATATTAATTTGAATCTATGCAAATAAACGATATATGAAAGTACTCAATTTAAAAAATTTGCACGAGCATTTGTGTAAGTGATATGTACATAAATAATATTTGTCTAATACATAAATAGGACCAATTATTTTGAGACGAGTTTCTGAAAATTTACCTAAAATACACGTAAATTAATACTTACAAAATGTAATACCTTACATATTATTTCTCTGCCAAATACAATTTTCATTATTAGAAAAACAATATGTTGGGATGGTTCTCAACGCTCTCAACGGATGCTTTGGGGTTAAGAAAAATCAAAACCGTTTCCAAAATTGAGTTAATATACAATGTAATATACAACATGTTATCAAACAATTTTTTCTACCATTTATCACAAAATTATGACAAATTGTTGTCTACCAATTTTAAGAAAACTAACGTACTTCAACTTCAAATTGTTTGACATAAAACCTGAGTTTGAAATTCAAGGGATGCTTTGATAAAGTGTTGTTTCTTATAAGAAGCACACAGGCCTTCGAACAAAACCGAAGATCGAACAAAACCGAAGTTCGAACATGCACTTCGAACAAGCAGAAGTTCGAACAAAACCGAAGTTCCAACATAACCGAAGTTCCAACATGGACTTCGAACCGTACTTCGAACCCGAACTTCGAACCCGAACTTCGCACACAAACCGAACTTCGAACAAAACCGAACTTCGAACATGGACTTTGAACAAAACCGAACTTCGAAAATTCCCGAAGTTCGAACAAAACCGAAGTTCGAACAAAACCGAAGTTCGAACATGAACTTCGAACCGTAGTTTGTGTGCGAAGTTCGGGTTCGGAGTTTGGGTTCGAAGTACGGTTCGAAGTTCATGTTCGAAGTTTGGTTTTGTTCGAACTTCTGCTTTTTCGAAGTCCATGTTCGAAATTCGGTTTTGTTCGAAGTTCGGTTTGTGTTCGAAGTTCGGGTTCAAAGTTCGGGTTCGAAGTACGGTTTTGTTCGAAGTTCGGTTTTGTTCGAAGTTCGGTTTCGTTCGAACTTCGGGAATTTTCGAACTTCGGTTTTGTTCGAACTTCTGCTTGTTCGAAGTCCATGTTCGAAGTTCGGTTTTGTTCGAAGTTCGGTATGTGTTCATTTTTTCATTTTTTTAAGTCCGCAAAACTTATTGTTTTGTTTATACTTCACCTTAAGTCAAATCCAAATCTGACCGAAGGCCTGGTATTCTGAAATTTCGATTTTGGTCTAGTACAAAGGTTTGTCTAGTAGTCACATACACAACCGGTTCACTAGAACATGACAGTAATAAAAAATTTTTCATCGAAGCATTGATAAAAGTGTAGTAAATCATTTCAAAATGAATTGATACATATATGTATTGATAGCTGTATCATTAAGACTTTTTAATTAATATAGTTTTTTTAATTAATAAACTCATGTTGGAGCCATATGGAGCCACCTAATTTTTCTCCACATATGTCTTTCACCAATTCATTATCAGTGCATTCACTGTAAATTAATTTAATTGTAATTGGATAACAATTATACTATATGTTAGGGCTGTTTTTCAGTCTAATTTTATTCAAATCATAAAATGGTAACCTGTTGCAAAAATGGTAACCTGCGTTTGCACATGGCTACTAGCGGTTAGTAGTATTGAAAGCCAATAAAAAGTGATTTCTTCTATAGTGTATAGAAAAGTACAAGAAGAGTTGAATCACTTAATCAAATTAAAACTAGAGTTTTCTAGAATGTACTAACTTATCCGTAATATTATAAACGTATCCCGACAAGACGCAATCAAACAATTATTCGCCGTAGAATGGAAAAGTGGATTGTACATTGATAATTCAGTTTTTCCTCAAGTTCTCTCAATCACGTATTAAACATCCTTGAAGACCAATTGGGCCTCCAAATGTCTTTTATCGACATATTTTCGAAATTTTAAAACTCAAGATGAATGGGCTTGAATTTTTCAAGTTCTTTAAAAAAAAGATCGCCAAATCATTAATTTGTATTCTATCATCCCTTAACGCAACGAATGTGCTGGCAAAAAAAGCGTTACGTTAACTCCCAGGGGGAAGTGCGTGTAAATAGACACGCAACTGGGTTTTTCGTCGATTTGAGGCATATCATATGCCGCATATGGAGGCCCCGTAGGGAAAAACGGGTATTGGTGACCCCCCTCAACTTTTCGAGAAAATTCGATTGACGGTGTTATTTTTTGCGTAGGTTGGAGATTTCAAACAGCTCTTTAGGGGCCCTGGTGGCCCAAATCAATTTCTGAATAGTCAGATCGACGTAGTTTGNTATGGAGCCACCTAATTTTTCTCCACATATGTCTTTCACCAATTCATTATCAGTGCATTCACTGTAAATTAATTTAATTGTAATTGGATAACAATTATACTATATGTTAGGGCTGTTTTTCAGTCTAATTTTATTCAAATCATAAAATGGTAACCTGTTGCAAAAACGGTAACCTGCCTGTGCACATGGCTACTAGCGGTTAGTAGTATTGGAACCGGACAAAAAGTGATTTCTTCTATATTGTTTAGAAAAGTACAAGAAGACTTAAATCACTTAATCAAATTAAAACTGGAGTTTTCTAGAATGTATTAACTTATCCGTAATATTATATACGTATCCCGACAAAACGCAATCAAACAATTAACAAATGTTGATTATTCGCCGTAGAATCGAAAAGTGGATTGTACATTGATAATCCAGTTTTCCTTCAAGTTCTCTCAATCACGAATTAAATATCTTTCAAGACCAATTGGGCCCCCAAATGTCTTTTATCGACATATTTTTGAAATTTTAAAACTCAAGATCAATCGGCTTGAATTCTGCAATTTCTATTAAAAAGATCGCCAAATCATTAATTTGTGTCCAATCACCCCTTAACGCAACAAATATGCCCGAAAAAACGTTGCGTTAACGCAAGTTTCCGGGACGCGAAGTTACGTAAAAAAACTATTAAAACTAGTATGGAGATCGACCATAAAAAGTGTGTACTTTGATCGTCTTCCTGTGACTGATTGTAGAAAAACGTCGCGATCAGACAAGAAAAGTTGGGAATAAAAAAAGCGTTGCCTTAACGCAAACGGTGGTGTAGCTATTTAACCTTTGAACACAGATTAAAAACAGTTCCCTGAACACATCGGACGGAATCGAATGAGCATACTCTGGAAAGCTCTCCGACCACCCTTGGACACTTTTTGGTCGATTTGACCACAAAACCACAAATTCACAAATGGTTAACCGGATGACGTACGGGGTTCATTTTTCATAGGCTAGTGGGCCGTTAACTAATTAAAAATTTTGGAAAAATTTGACAGAAAAAAAAGTGTGTCTGAAAACTATTAATTGCAAATAACCTCTATTTTGACGTTTCTTAGCTCCAATAAATGACTAATTAATAATCTTTACGGAAACAATTTTTTTGTTTTTATCTGTTTTCCGACTTTGTAATCGATTAATCTATGTTAGTTTTCACTGCCGTTACATTTAATAGAATAAAACACCATAAAAAATGTACTTTTTATGCCCGGAAGGAGAAACCTCCGTCATATGTGTTTGAAGCTTAAACGACTAATATTGCCGTTATCCGTAAAAGGTGCACAAGACAACATAGTTAATATAAAAAATTTAAAAACTAAATACTCGTTTCAAGATTCATCATATGACTCGTATACAAAATGCAATATCCATGCCCTATGAATTTGTTAAAAAATTTTATCTTGGGCATTTTAGGCTACATTCTTCATAAATCCATTTTAATTTTTACCAAACTTTTTTTGAATAAAGCACTAACAACCAAAATCGGAATATTTTGCAATAAACTGTTTATCACAGACCATATCACGATTATGGCCATATTTATCATTATTTTTGTTTTTTGGGAATGCTACCTGGAAATGTTATAGAAGGGGTCAATTTAAAACCCTTGAAAACACATAATTTTAATATATTCTTTATTGCAATAATTCGTATCCACAAGTGGCTCAGTACAGTAAATGACACATAAAATCAAGGTCATTCAAATAATATACAAAATCAGAGATATTTACAAAACAAATTGTTTAGTGTGCGAATAATAGGCCAAAAATTGGCTTATAGAATTTTTTTTTCTCAAGCAGGTTTGAAGATAAAATCTTCATTGGAAAGCCACAAAAAGGGCGCAGAAACTATCAAGAAAATGGAAAAAAAATTCTCCATTTCGAGACAAATTCCTAATAGAAAGATTTTTGGATCAATTTTTTGAAGAGGGTTTGTCGACGTGAAAATGCCAAATCGGCGTTGAAGGCTTTTTGGTAAAGCGCGTTGACTTCTTGACGAGCTTCCTCAAATTTGGCATATTCGGACTGGAGTGAATCAGTCTGGCTTCGGAGCACATCAGTTAACGCTGGTGGTTCCAATCGGAAAGCAGATGCGGCGACGAAGATAATAAACAACAAAAATTTCATTGTTTTATGTTTAGATTTACTTTTGAATTCACAGTAAATGCTATCTAACCGATATAATTTTCCTATATTTATATGAAAAATGGCCAAAAGAGGGCGCAGTTGCAATCGACCATTTCGAGCCCTGGACTGACCAGATGACCAAAATTGATTTATGTGATTTTTCCAACGCGTTAAAAAATGTTTTTTTTCAATGCTGGACACATGTGGCTTTAATGGAACATTACCATTAAAATTAATTGAACGCCCCTGTTACTAGAAATAGACGGGAACATAATTAAAATTAATTGCACATTTTTTGTTACAGCCCGTGGGCCATTATCTTGCAACTACCGTGTGGAAAAGATAGGCCACTTTTTCCACACTATATTAGGTTAGAAAAAC
>SCLG01000553.1:61055-74090 GCA_004367875.1 Oikopleura albicans | reverse complement strand
TTACAACTGTAATTTGTTACAAAATTGCTTGATATGTGATTAATGAGGTAATGTTTAAGTGTTTTTGCTATTTTTAGATTAGGGTGGCAACATCACAAATAACTCTGATCTAACAGATTCATGTTAACAGACGATATGAAAACGATGCACTCATACATATCGTGATAATCTATTTACAATAAGTATTCAAATTGAATATTATATATTATATAGTCTTTGTTACACAGGCCAGGACCGCGGTTTTCCAACAAAGTCGTTTTTCGAAAAAAAATCGAAAACTAAAAAAAACATTATTGGACGAAACAGGCTTGCCGAGCACTGTGTTTTCCATCTATCACGTTTTCTGTTTAAAAGTTTTTATTTACTAGCTAATAGCCTATTAGTAATAATCCTAATTTTGATAAACAAAACCACTAGTAGCGTTGTGATAAATGTTTAAAGCCTAACCAAGGGTAAATCAAAAGAAACCGCACCTGATAAATACTGACACACCGTCGTCAATTGATGCGAGTTTATTTCAACCGGTTGGTCAACTTCCACTGCAAAAAATCGATTAGCATTGTTACAGACGCAAAAATTGTCCTCCTCGCAGTAGCCCGTTTCCACCATTGTGCAATTACAAATTGCATCCAAGGGGCCACACTCAATGTACCCATGACTGCATGATACGTCATGTATACTGGTAATTTGCGCACCTGTCGGTATACATAAACTAGACAGGGTCACGATAATTAAAACCTCGGGTTAGCGTCAAAACTATGCCCGGAATTACAGAAGGAACAGTATAATACTACATATTTATGATTCATAATTTATGAAGTTTGAGAAAAACGTGTCATGTTCGCAAAAGTTCACAAAGGTCCACTACTACTCAACGTTTTGTATGAATTTCCGCCGTTTTTCTTCCGTATATTCTAGATGGCCCAGCTCGAGTTTTTTCGCACTTTAAACACTCATATATGGCTATCTAGAAAAGACGAGAGGTAAAAACGGCGGAAATTCATGTAAAACGCTGTCAGAGTAGGAGCATCTTTTGATTTGGGGAGTGGCCCAGAAACTGTCCTATTTTTTTATAAACCAACTCTGCGACTAGGTAGGTCTCACACTTGAAAAACATATAAATCGTTCCGTAAATGTCTTGTCGTGTTGAGTTGTCATTTCAAAATATTCTCAAGTTCAGGACCCTAGTCTGATGAAAAATATGAGGCCTAAAGAAAAAGTCTCCCTTTGGACGATTTTCCATTTTGAAGCTAATCCTGCCAACTCATTTCCAAATTCTCTATACGCTCCACTCAGTAAGACTTTCAATTTTTTTTCTTTTATGATCACGATACAGTTACTGTCGAAATTGTTCAACCAGCGCAGAACAAATTTTATGATCATTCTTGGGCTCATAACCGTGAAGGTGCAATAAATCACTAAACTGGTTGTGCTATATTTTTGTAGTATAATTGGATTATAGTCCAGAAACGGTTAGGAAATTCAGGAACTGTCATTTATCAAAATTCTATTACGAAGTGTTGAATATAATTATATTATCAAATATTAATTTTGATAGAATAGTCCCATAAAAATGCCTAATTAATAAATCGTTTTTTTTTCATTTGAATCATTTTGAAAAAAACGGCCCCTTAACGGATACATGCGTAGGCGNACCCTAGTCTGATGAAAAATATGAGGCCTAAAGAAAAAGTCTCCCTTTGGACGATTTTCCATTTTGAAGCTAATCCTGCCAACTCATTTCCAAATTCTCTATACGCTCCACTCAGTAAGACTTTCAATTTTTTTTCTTTTATGATCACGATACAGTTACTGTCGAAATTGTTCAACCAGCGCAGAACAAATTTTATGATCATTCTTGGGCTCATAACCGTGAAGGTGCAATAAATCACTAAACTGGTTGTGCTATATTTTTGTAGTATAATTGGATTGTAGTCCAGAAACGGTTAGGAAACTCAGGAACTGTCATTTATCAAAATTCTATTACGAAGTGTTGAATATAAATATATTATCAAATATTAACTTTGATAGAATAGTCTCATAAAAATGCCTAATTAATAAATCGTTTTTTTTTCATTTGAATCATTTTGAAAAAAACGGCCCCTTAACGGATACATGCGTAGGCGCCGAATTCAAGCTGAAACTTGCCCGTTAACAGCAACTAGACCTGTTAACGCCGGGAATTTTACATTCATTTTTCTAAAAACTGCGTAATTCTACGTCAATTTCGATAGAAAAACTTCCTGACAACAGCAAGAGTGGAAACTTTCTATTTTTTTGAAGAGAATAAATTTAAAATTACCGGCGATAAGCGGTCTAATAGAGGCTGGTAATCAAAAAAGCATGCATTCATTTTCTTGTGGATAAACTGAAGATAAACACAGAACAAATTATTATTATTTCTTTTATGAGAGACAAATAGACAGTCGTGAAATATATGTCAGGTACAGAAGGACGTGTAATCTATGTACGACAAATACAAAAATTAGACGACAGTGAAATCGAAGTGAGAATTAACTGATAGTGGAAAAGTAAGTGCCCTTATATGTTTAAGGTTGAAGGTTTCAACTTGAAACAGTAAATTATGAGACCAATTAGCTTAGATTATGGAATATAGGACGCACTCATAGATAATTTTCAATTGGCCTTATATGAGCTATTACGAAAAGAAACCCTCGGACAATCAGCAACCTGCATCCTTTTTATACATATTTTAGTGCGGAGTGCGTCTAAGATTCCACTCTGTACATGTATAACGCCTTATAAAGACACTTTGATGGTAGATAGTCGTACCTATGTGAGTAAGATAACAGATAGGTTAAGTCTAATTGTAAAATAACTTTTAGCAACTACAAGGGGGGTTGGCTATAAGGCCTCAAGAAAAATGAGTCATTTTAAATGACCTTTATACCTGAAATGTGTTTTGAAAAACCATATAACCATGCAAAAAATTCGAACCAATGGACCTTAAATCGGACCTTAAAACCAACCTTGTACGAATTAAACCATATATTTTCTATGGTCCGAGTTTGGGACCTAAATGAGGCAATAAACTACAAGAATTACAAGCACAAAAAATCGCTATTTAGAGTAAGGACTGTATGGTCTCTAAATTTAGCGATTTGAAGCGTCGATTATTCAACCTAACCCGATTAGTGTTACTTTTTTATTCAACATTCGAACCATACATATTGACACTGTTTCGAAAACGTCATTGGCGTTGACACACCTTATAAGAAATATGCGAATATAGAAAGCGAGATAAAGATCTTTTTGTATTATTTACGTCTTAACTGCCATGCTGCTAGTCCCCTGAAAACTTATATATTTGGTAATTCCGCTTCATTACGTCCCACATGCTCATCGTCAGTATCGTTTGCAGCGCATGTCGAGGATAGCCGGCTCGAAGACCCTAAACAGATGGCAACATGATTAACGGTATTTATACACAAAAATTGAAACAGAAATTGAATCGCTTAGTATCGAGCCGAAAGCAAAATAAAATTGACTTATGTCATCACCTGGCCAGCGATGAACTTGACATAGTAAGAAGAAGACATACATGTACTTTAAAAAATACCTGCTACCCGTCGTTTCACATGATTATCCGCTGAAAAAACATTTTTGTAATTAATTTCTAGATGGTTATCTCTACAGGCCGGTTGATAAGAAAAAATACCTTGTTGACAAGTGGACGAAAAAGGATTTGAGCTAATTCAAGAAATTAAGAATAATTCTTCTCTTTTTCTCACCTCATTCACTCCACTCGGACTTATGAAGTATTTGGATCCTTCTCTGCGTAATAATATAATGTATTAGCGAAATACTTCAAAAGTCCGAGTGGAGTGAATGAGGTGAGAAAAAGAGACGAATTATTCTTAATTTCTTGAATTAGCTCAAATCCTTTTTCGTCCACTTGTCAACAAGGTATTTTTTTCTTCTCAACCAGCCTGTAGCACTCTTTTTCCATTATTTTTATTCTATTTTTTGTAGAGACAACCACCTAGAAATTAAGTATCAAAAAAAATGTTTTTTTTCAGCGGATCATCATGTGAAACGAGGGGTAGTACATTCATAGACGAAAAACGTGTGATTCCGAATCAAAAACCTAATTTCAAATTGCCAAAACACAACAGTTGAAGGTTTGCAAGCATTGTAGGGTACCGGGTTAGGATGAAAAAGGAATAAAAACAAACGCCAAAAAGAAAGTTAGAATTAAATTTAACATCCTTGTTGTTCTAATACGAGTCTGAGTTTGGCACGATTGTGATTCTAGCCTTTGTGAAATTGTGAATCCGTGAAAAGGAAGCCAATCACAAAATTCACAAACGCGTGAAACACAATGACGCCAAAATCACACTCGAATTAGAATAACGAGAATGTTGAATTGAATTCTAAACTCCCTTCCGGCGTTTGTTTCCATTTCGACTGTACAACCCCTGCGCTGTTATCTTGCAACTATCACATGAAAAAAATCCGCAAGATAACGGAGCGAGCGGGGATATCTACAAGATTACAGCGCAGTGCTTAACACATAAAGATAGAGATTGCTGGAAAATTGGCCGAAAAAAATCTGCAAGATAATGGAGCCAACGGGAAAATCTGCAATATAACGGGTGACAAGATAACAGCGAAGGGGGTGTATTTAATTTTAACCCGGCACCGTACAATGTTTACAAACGTACGTCGTATGTGCAAATGTAATGCGGTAATTTCAATCTTTAAAATTCATTTTTGGATCTTAATTTTTTTCCTCGTACTTTTTTCGTAATCAAATATCAACAACTTTAAGTGATTTTTACGAAAAAAAAATTGCAAAAAGCGACCGCAGCGCCCTTAAAGCGAAATTTGAAAGAAATTCTTTCAATTATTGAAACGAAAATTGAAACGCAGTTTTAAAATACATGTTAGACTAACTCTGTTAGTATTTAAAAACAGAAAAACATCTTTAATTGCAAATGCTCAAAGAGGCTCTCGGACCATCTGTGGTCCGCCTGACCGTCTAAACCGAGATCAATCGTATATGTAAACAACACTGTACCCTCACTTTGTTCTTAAAGTATCGCTGTCCGCTATGATAACTTGTAACTGAACCTCAACAGTATGATATGTTAGAAAAAACTTGTAGTAGAAAATTAAGCTTCCTCTTTTATTAACGCTTCTTTTTTATTAACAAACAAATACGGAATACATGGATACGAACGTTCGAACGTTCCAACTAAGTCGTCGATTCGACCCCAAAACACAAATCCACAAGCGGTTAACAGCAGTGTTGGAAACGTCGGGCGTTGGCATGCGTTGGGAAAAAATCAACCGTTGGCCAACTTTTCCAACACTGGTTAACAGGGCGACCTTTGGGGTCCATTTTTCTGCAGGTTAGTGCGCCGTTGGCTACGTTACAATTTTGGAAACATCACAAAAAATGCGTGTGAAACCTAATTATTATTGATTACGGAAATATTTTTTTTTTATGTTGCTCTCCGACTTTATAATCGCTTATTCTATGTTGGTTTTCACTGTTACTTGATTAAATTTTAGATACTTCGATCAAAAGAAAAACCTAATGTTTAAAAGAATTATTTTGAAGAATATGTCATGTTTATAACAAAATTTATCAGGTTCTACTCAGCGTTTTACATGAATTCCCACCGTTTTTTCTTTCGTATTTTCTAGATAGGCTATCTAAGATAGCCAAACACGAGTTTTTTCAGCACGGAAAAACTCGAATATGGCCATCGAGAAAATGAGGACGAAAAGATGGTGGAAATTAATGTGAAACGCCGAGTATAGTACTTAATAAAGTCTAATGGTCAACCAATTCTAGGGACCATAAAATTCGATTGAGCATTTGACTTTCTAAAGCGTTAGAGAGGATTTCATAGATTATATTATAACCCCATCGGATCTAGGACACTTCAAATTTATGTTTGGGCAGTATAATTAACAGAATTCTACGATAGTTGTGTTTTATCTATCGGCGATTTGACAAACAAAACAAAAAGTTTTTTTCTTAAATTTAAGAAAGCGTAAAAGCTCGTTAACTTTAAAATAAGGTGAAACTCGAAATGCATCCGGATTTCAGTACGGATCAAGTTCTTCTTATTTGAACCGTGAAAATAACGGTTTTTATTTAGCGTGTAAAACTAGGGAGTGGTGCTAATCAACTACATACGGGGTCAACGTTTTCTACAGTTAGTGTATCGCCTTCGGTTACATTAACAAATTACATTCACGGGCGAAATAGGAGAACACTGTAAAATCCTTTTAATTGACGTGATTCAAACATAAATGATATATTTAAAAAGTTCACGCTTTTGGTGTACACAAAGTGGAACAAACATGGAATTCGGTATGAAATATCGGCGGGGCACCGTTGGAATCCTGATATTGTGTTTTCTGGTAACCCTCGACAGTTTATACATACGTATATACAGTGACTGTTACAGTCCTCCTTTTTCGGACGTTCTCGGTTCTGGAAAATAGCGTCCGAAAAAGGAGTATCGTCACAAAAAGGATCATTTTTCTTTTAGAATGGCCTCATTTTGGCCGAAAAAGGAGCAATCGTACGAAAAAAGGAGTCAGGACTGTAGTTAAGTTTATAGTATACTTATACACAAACTAAGATAACAAAAATGTGAAAACCCTTTGATTTGTTGAAAACACAAATGCAACAGCCATGGTTTTGATTACTTTAAAAAACATCATGACTAGTACATTATTGCTACGCAAGTCTCAGACCTTATGATTACTACAGTATAAAAACGTTCTAGAAAATGTATTGAATGCAAAAGCTAGGCGAACGTTGAGGCAGCTGATTTTACATTAATTTTATTTTCCAATAGATTTTCCGTTGCGGGTCATTGTAAAGTCTGATATTTGGGTCCCTATAACTTATAGCCTATAAGGTTATTAGTTATTACTCATAACTTATGTGAACGCTCACTAGGTTACCAGCGTGAATCCGTCTAAACGTTAGTGATCGCTTATGTTTAGATGTGTGCGTAGCGCATTTAGTGTTTTAAAACTTATGAGTCATAATTTTTAACACTAAATGCGCTACGCATACAACTAAATATAAACGACCACTAACGTTTAGAGGGATTCACGCTGGTAACCTAATCAGCGTTCACACCGGTTTAATACAAGTCATAAGAGTTTGATAAATTAATAGACGGTGCTCTTTAGAAAAAATAAATATAATAATAACGTCAGCTATAATCGTAATGCATTTCGCTGCTGATATGTGGGTATCGCACAGATTTCAAGACCAAGCTACTTACCGCCGGAGATTATCTCGATACAATTTAAACAAAGTTCTACCGTAATCGCCAGTAGTTAAATAGCCTCTTCAAGTTACCTTCAGGTATGCTGCTGATCCTTCCTGTCTCCAAATCTTAATCAGAGCGTCAATCGGACCCGAATAAAGCACACCACGGGAAGTCTAAAATCATGAACGTGAGTTAAGGTTTTTTTTTTCTGATTAAAAACCCAGATTATATAGCTGAAATTAAAGTTTTAAATTATCTCTTGAGTAACAAAGTATTTTAAAAACTATTTAAACTTTCGGATTATTCTAAAAAACCCGTAGAACTACAGGGTTAATTATAAGTCTTCTAACAATGTCTTAAGACAGTCTTCATGAAAAAGACATGATTTTAGAGAAAAGTTCCTAGAAGAGATGGGACATGACTCATGACTCATGAGTCATGTCCCATCTGAGTTATTACGAGTCATGAGTTATTACGAATCGGAATTTTATTTTTGCGAAATTTGGGTATGTCCCAAAAAGTTACACCCATGTGCCAAATTTAAGAGTCCTTCGACTTATATTTATTTTGAGCTTGCTAACCATAGACATATGATATGTCATATGATATGTCTATGGTCAGCAACCTCAAAATAAATATAAGTCAAAGGACTCTCAAATTTGGCACATGGGTTTAATTTTCTGGGACATAAAATTCGCAAAAATAAAATTCCGATTTTTAACGATAGCGTAACTACGTTTTCGTAACTAAATTATTCGATTTTAGTACGCTAACCCTAGGGTTGTAAAACCACACAATTTTCGTGTATGGTCCGGGTAGGGTGCGTAATAACTCCCTTGACCGTACAGCGGCAAAAAGCGCAGACCTTATAGTCAACTGTATAAATCTAGCGGGTGAATTTATAATCAAGAGCGATACCACCCTAAGATTGAAAATAAGTAGCTTCAACTTGTAAATTGATTTTGAAAAAAAACCATGTCAAATTCGAAAGATCTTTAGAAATTCTTTTGGGATAAGAACTCTTACTGGTCGTAAGTGGTATTTCTCATGGACATTACAGGTGTCAAGTCGAAAACTGATATCTGAAAGTTCACTGGACACCTTATATGATTATTCTGCAAAATCGAATGCGTTAGGGCTTTGGTTAGTAAAGGCGGGTTGCCGTTATCCGTGGTAAGTAGCACGGCAGTATAATACACCTGGTAAGGATTATTCGGTCTTTTTTTGCAAACTTAAACTTGACGTATATCATTTTTATCCGTTACTTAAAAATTATGTGTATTTACATGAATTTTGGATAACCGCATATTTGTTTTGCAAAGCCGAGATTGTTGGAACCTAATATATTGGAATGGAAAAAAAAGTTCAACAAGGTTTTTACTATTAGAGTGTACAGTGGTTAATGGTGCAGTTTTGTATTATACTGGATCACTTTTAGCAGTTTTGTTTTCTCATCTCATAATTTCAGGATGAATTTGTCGTTAAAAGGACAAGTGATTCTAAAGTCAAGGGCAATGTATGGGTAGAATGTGCGGTGGTTATTATGACTCATAAATTTACAAATGACCAAAATTTCAGTATAGAGTCAGTTTTTGATGAAGAATCCGATAAAAACATCAGAAAGTATTGCCGTTTCCGGTTACCGGAAGTAGTTCTAAGTCACAACTACGTATGGAATATGCCAAAATGTTGTACGAAGACGTACTTTTGGATAGAGAAATGATAAAAAATATCGTATGCAACACAATTTCATGAGTTTAGAAAGTTTGCGGCCCTTTAACAGACTCCTTATTACAAATGTTATGTTTTTCCTTAGAGGTCATTCCGAAAATCATCTTGTCAAAAATTAGTAAATGTCAAACCTTTGGATCAAGAGGCTGATTATAAACTCGTGTTGCCACGACGTCAAAGGGGGACATACAAATGCTGCAAAAGAACGAAGCAACAACTGATGAAATGGCGGTATTTGCAAACCAGTGCACATCGGTTAAATAAGGCCCGAGCAGTTGCTTGGTTCCAACAAAACTGGTTAACTGTGATCCACTGCCGGCAGTTACTCGCATCACTTGCGACGTCGTCCCATGAAAAACACGCCTTAATCCGCCAATATTATATTGATTGTAGAAATAGCTGATTGTAGATCGTTGTGAATCTAAATGAAATAAATATATATATCCGTCGGACTATGGGGCACTATATCATTCGTCGAAGATATGAGTATTTTGACTTTTTATATGAAAAATTATGTCACGGATTATGGTGCATGCGGGAATTGAGTTTGAGAATATGAGAAACAATATCCAAAATGTACATTCGCTAGCATTCACTAAGATTTTTTTGAAAACTTAACTATTCGTAACGGAGTTTATTTTAGTTACTAATTACAAAACTTTTTGCATAATTTTCGTGAATATCACAGAAAACAACACAAAATATGGATATCTAGGATATGAAGTCGCTAATAAAATATTAAGAAACAATTTCGTTACGTATGAATAGGATTTTTGAATGAATAGGAAATTTTGACTTGATTAAAAACACATGATTATTAATCCAAAAAAAAATTAAATATTTTTATGGCTGACCTAATCAACAACGTCGTCACGAAAAAATATGTTGCATATTCGGCACGTTATATTTTCTACATGTCAGAGCGGTGCCGTTTTGGCGACATAACCGCTTAGGGTTGTATTATATATAATGCTAAAATCGGTTGAGTTTCGCGAATAGGTGTAAGATAATTTCAAATCGCCCGATATTCTCAAGCCATACCCAAAAAACGTACTGATGGGGGCTTTAAGTCGATAAAGCCGTGCGTTTGAAACTGAAGGCGAAATGGGCAGTTAAAACGGCGCAAACGTGAGTTTTTATGTCAAAGCTTCTTACCGCGTCCGGTTATTCAAGACGGGCCTCTTAATCTAGTGGTGATTTATCGCCACCTAAAGACAAAACTCTAAAAAGCCACTTTACAATCCTCTTATTGTATTCACTAAACAAAAATGCAGAACAATGAAGTCATATACTTTTGGTGTACCGTCGATATTCGTTTGCTCAAATATGGGAGGTTTTACTTAAACTTTACATAAATCGGAAATTAATTTTCCGAAATTCTGTTCGGTGACCGACCAGAATCGGTGGTTACCAATAGTTTTAAGTTTCAAACTTCACGTTAATGTATTTTGACCTAACACTTATGTTAAAATTTCAACTCTCCGTTGAATTACGAGAATTATTGAATAAGTGATTATTGAATTAAAAACTACAATTATAAGAGCATCTCCTGATCTATAATATCGCATTGTAATTTCACACTTTTAGAGTTTTTTTAATAATCAAAACATATCACAAAATGATCTCCAAAAATGGACTCGCCAATAGTTTTCTATGGAATATTCCATTTATTGATAAATATTTTATTCAAACTGAAACTGAGGTTGCAAACAGAATTTTTTTCTTACCCGACCCGAGTGTTTAACCGCGGGTAAAAACGGGAAAAAAAAGTCGGGTAATACCCTAGCCCAAAAACGAAGTCGGGTAAGAAAAGTTAACCCGAGCTCGGGATCCCCAGTGCCCACTTCTGGTTGTAAATTAAGAATAGTTTTCATGTTTTCAAATATCGACTCTCAATTGGCATACCTACAGCGGTCTTTATAGGGTTCGGTATATACTGGTACAGTCAGGGATTTCTCGATGTGCAAATATGTTACTAGGCACGGTTTTCAGGCTGAAAAACCTCCTAATTATATTCAGAAGGCTATTCTGGAAAATGCTTTCTTAAAAATGTCCACATAGAGATATTCACAGAAAAAGTGTGCACATTTTGATCAATTTTCATCCTACGCTAAATTTTAGAATATTTTTTCAAAAGTTTTTTTTTATCACAACCAACAAAATGTACTTTTCAGGTTTTGGATATCGTTTGTGGTATTCCTAAATCCGAAGTTTTTGGGCAGCCTAGTGCACATCGAAAAACTCATGAGTGATGACTGTAATATCATATAACTTAATATTATCGAACCTCTTTGACCTTTATATTATATAATATGACAAATTTATTATATACATTTTAATCGAAGGAACCAATAACAAAATTTGTCATCAAGTCGTTTTTTTTCGGATTTGTGTTTCACGGGTAGTTATTACAGCATGAAATTGTGAAGTCATTCACTTTTCCATTACATCGATTATTGGAACAATCTAAGGGTACTTATCAATTACGAGCTCGACAGTTTTGCGAACTCACATTCATTTTTTTTTGGTCTCAATTGCATTTTTTGCTAAATCGTTCATGGGCGATGCGGTGGATGTTTAACATTGTTTGTTACTTGAATATTTGACTGACCGATTATCCGAAAATCCGGTCTTTAGCCATTTTCATTCTGACCTTCCCTCGCCATTAAAGATATTAAGGTTACTTTACAGTGTACGAGTCGATCCTGAGCCAGCTTTCAAAAAATGACCATTAGTTGGCAAAAAAACGTAGCGGTAAATTCCAGATAGATAAACTAGCCTGTCCGCCCCATTTGACAATTTGAATGCTACTTACCGGAGATAGTTTGTTTTGTGCCCGAATTCATACAAAAAATCACCGTAGGTTATTGGGGGCCGACAAAATACATTGGCTTTAAGAGATCATCTATTTTCAGAAATTTTATTGTACTTCAAAGGGTTTTTAAAAGTACAGTCCTAAAATACAAATAAAGTCCCTGCTCCCAAAGCGTTACGTTTTTGAGCAAAAATGACGTCATATAACTAGGGTTAATTCCGGGTATACCGGTAGATAGAATTAATAAACGCTTTTACATAGCGTTACGAAATTACTTCAAAAAGCTTCTTTGAAGGGTTATACAATGCGGTTGGGGTGAAAAAAGACATTGTTGACAATTGAAAAAAAAACGATTTCGGCTAATTTGTAGTAAAAGCTCAAATCGTTCTGCTTTCATTTGTCAACAATGACTTTTTTCACGCCAATCGAATTGTATAACCCTTCAAAGAAGCTTTTTGAAGTCATTTCGTAATGCTATGTAAAAGCGTTTATTAATCCTATTTACCGGTATATCCGGAATTAATACCAGTTATATCCATTTTTAAAAACAGGTATCATGGTAACCACTGAAACATCAAGACCCTTTTTTGAAATTCTGCTGAAAAATGCAGATAGCCTAATAGTGACAAACTGACCAACACCAGCTTAAGGTTCGATTACATCGCTTAGACAAGACGGAACTTCTGCACACTCTAGATCTACACGTGGGTTAAACGAAGACATGAATGGAATACAATAAGCTTCCCCGGTTTAGAAAAGCCATGACAAGGGCTCAGCATTAAAACTCTTAACTCACAGATTGTTGTTTGAATTGGACGGGAAAATGATGCCAAACTACGTACCCAAGCTAAATTGCGATACGTTTCGGTCAAGAAACTCTACTTTGTTAAGATAACTGGTAGGAGGGGGACTTCACCTTCACTCAAAAGAAACTGACTGGACCTAGTGCAAAAAAAAATGACTTGAAGTTAGTGAAAACGTGCAAAAAGATATGATTTCCATATAAAATTAAGTTCGCCGGAAAACTGACACAGACTGCTTTATCTTGGCAAAAACCTGTTTCGATCTTAGTGGAAGAAAATTGACTAGAGTATAGCGGCCAAAATGTCAGACCTTATAGTCACCGCCCCCTATATGCCATCATAATCTTTTTGACCCAAAAAAATCAAATCTGGTTATTAGTTTAACTCGTATTCGTACGATGATGCACTAGATATTAAG
>SCLG01000553.1:48601-60857 GCA_004367875.1 Oikopleura albicans | reverse complement strand
CATACATTTTGGAGGCCTAACTCCGATACCATCATGAAAACTCAGCTCCTTGATATTTTCCCATATTTTTTGTCAAGATAATGGCGTAGGGGCTATAAATGAGTTTCGCTATGATCTTAAAAATGTTCTCCGTTCTCGATTTCGTAGGTTGACCAAAATTTTACCCTTAACTCCTACGCCCTCATGCAAACTAAGTCCCTTTAATATTTACTCAATTTTTTGTCAAGATAAGGGCGTAGGGGGTTAAAATTGAGTTTCGCCATTAGCATTAAAATGTTCCGCGTATCCATTTTAGTAGGTCCACCAAATTTTGGACCTTAACTCCTATGGGGTCTTATACCTGATTTTCACGATCGAGATGCCGTTCGGACTCTACTTATAGTCACCGCCCCTATATGCCATCATAATCGACTTTTTGACCCAAAAAATCAAATCTGGTTATTAGTTTAACTCGTATTCGTACGATGATGCACTAGATATTAAGTAAAAACTGTATGCGGCCAGTGTTGGAAGCGTTGGGAAAACGTAAAACGTTACGAAAAAAACGTAACGCGTTATAGCCAAGGGAAACATCGAAGCCTTGGCCACGATGTCAGACGCGACCAACACAGTACAAAAAGTTATTTTATTATAAAAGAAATTATTTTGATTTTCAAACCTAAATGTTGACATCCGATTGCGAGTTCGGAAAACGCCTGTTTTTGAGTTTTAAGCATGTACAAAGGCGAACCCAGGGCTCCGGCAAACGCGCCCGCCATCATGCCGGCAATAGTAACATGTATGCCACTCTCTTTAAGCTTGTCGAAAAGCGTCAATCTCGTCCCATTCATCAGCATTTGATACGAAACGCCGGCAGTGAGTCCCCCATATAACCCTCGAAATCCATCTGTATTTATAATTAGCCTTGCCGAGGCGATATTTTTCGAATACGTCTTTTTATATTTAGTCTTCAGTTCACCCTGCAACTGCATGCGGGTTTTGACCAATTCGATTGGGTGCTTTTAAGTAAGGATATTTTCATATTCGGCTATAATAATAGCTAACATCTTGAACTGTAGTAAAAACATTAAATTTAGGATATAAATACGCTTTACTGATTTTTAGGTTTAGTTTGTACACAACATGACGGACCCCTCCTTAAAGGTTACCCCTAGCAACGCTGTGCATAACATATATCTTCAGTGTTGGAAGTGTTAGGCGTTGGGGGAATTTGGCTTTAAATAACAGTAAGCAGGTTGTGCGTAGCCGGAAAAACTAACTGTTTCTTCAAGCAGGTAGGTGGTTATAAGGTTGTCTGGCAGTTATAAGGTTGACATGTTGACATATCGGCTGTCCAGCCAAAATTATGCCCTAACGGTTAGGGCCTAACCCCCCCATTTAAGTTAGGTGTCCGATCGACTAAGAAATAAAGTGTAACTTAGGATTTTTCGCTTTGAGAAACGTTATATAATATAACTTATATTATATAACGTTTCTGAAAGCGCAAAATCATTTTAGTCACGTTTTACGGTATTTATATAACTTATATAAATAAAACGTGACTAAAATGATTCGTCTGGATCAAAAGTCAACAATTTTCAGGCGTGTTAAAACGCTATAGTTCAACTCAGTCTGTTTGAAACACCTACTTTCAGGTGTGGGTTAAAGTCTAAATATATTTTAGTATATAATATACTGTATATTCTTTTGACTACTACAAATCGAGTAAGTTGCTTCTAATATTAATAAGATCTTTTCAAAATCGTATATAGATGGTCCGTTTGAAACGAACTTGAATGGGTTATTGGTGTACAAATTCTCAAACAAAATACTTCCTTCCGCAATCATAAAAAAATTAAAATTACCGCTCTAAAACTCATTTTGTATACGAATTATGCCTTGTCATTGGCACAGAGCCATTAATGGTGAAGAGGGATTTCGGGGAACATTCAAACAACGTTGTTATCCAACAAAAAATATTGATATTTTCTACGAAAAACGTTTCCTTGTATTTTCTTCGAAAAACCCATTCTCCGAAAGATCACGGTGCCTCAAAATTTATGCACAGTGCATTGCACACCCTCATTAACCTGCGTAAAATGGCAAAAAAATATCCGAACCCAGCAGATCTGTTATTCTAATCATAACACGACTGTAATTGATTACACAGTAGGATTATGATCAATTATAACGCTGGATTGTAATCGATAAATCTATCATAATCCGCCAACTGTGCACTCACATGTGCCCTGTTTTCAGGAAGGAAATGTTGAACTAACAATCTCAGAAAAACTGATTAAAACATTATAGTTTAAGTACAGCGTGACTTTCAAATTAGACCGAAAAACAAAACAAAACTAGTATTAGATAAAAAAAAATAGCCGAAAATTTGGAATAATCCTTCACGTTACAAATGTCGCCGTCCCGCAAGCAACAGCATTGAGCAGGAATCGCTCATTGAAACTTATTTCTAATTGTAGGGTATACACATTTTTAAAATTTGGTATACCATTTTTTTTTATTAGGAAGTGAAAAAAATCACAAAATCGCCCCTAGGGGTTAAAATTCGGGCGTCCTGTAATGAGATTTTTTTATTCAGTTGATCATTCTCTATCATCTGGTAGTAATTTTTTTCGATTTGGAGAACCTGGAACAAAGCTTGGGACAGCCTAATAAACCAATTTTTGAATTTTTCCTAAAAAAAATAATCTTGCAAAGACTGCGCTGCCTTTTTCTACCAAATGGGTTACGTAACGTTACACGTTTATGACTATTTTTTGTCAAGAATTTTACAAGAAAATAGTGATATCTCATAAATGTATGATCGGTCTGTTTTATGCTTGGCTTTGGCTTATCTATCATTATAATTTATATCTATCGTGTCCAGATAAGCCAGATAAACCAAGCACTGTCCGGCCCTGACATATCTCTTTACAGGTTAAATTTATGAGTCATCGAATAGAATACGGTGTACGGTACACTGTACCTCACTAGCAATCTTTCCAAAACAAGTTTTTCACGGAAAATTCCAAAATTGGTTCAGATAGAATTTCGGTATATAATATGTACNTTTCAGAATAAAACTTAAAAAAATAATTTATGTCTTCTAAAACAATAGTTCCGCAGCGTAACGTTGACGCACCCAGAAATTTTACATGCGAAAAGTGCGCTACAAATTATATAAATTATGTGTTTTTCGCACCATAAATGGAACGATATAATTACAAGTTGAAAAAAAAATGAAATATAAATTATATTATATAATGGTAAATAATTGGCCAATCAGAATCAATTGTTTTTTAACCGATTTTATGTTTGTTTTCTGTCAGTTTACTATATTTGTGAATTTGCGCTTAGGCGCTTAGAAAAATGGAATTGAACTCCGATGATGAAAATTATAAGGTAGTTCAAATTAGCGAAAATTAAACCAGAAGGTGCGGAAAGATAACGGCACAGGGGGAAACACTCAAGTTTAAATATGCTAATTCATTTATCAATTATTAATCCGTTTTCCGTTTCCAATTATCATAAACAATTCTCCTTTTATCGAACTTTGAAACAAAACTCAAAGAAAACATCGTGAATCATAACGGCGCAGGGGGTGAACACTCACTTTTAATTATATATTACGCGCATTTTCATTAGAGATTGTTAATTCGTTGTCCGTTTTTAATTATCGTAAACGGTTCTTGTGTTATTTGAATTCAAAAAAAAAATTAAAATCTGAAATGGTGAAATATAACGGCGCACGGGGTAAACAAACAGTAGATTTTAGATCGTGGATTTCATTATAAATTGTTAATTCGTTGTTCGTTTTAAATTATCATATACGGTTATCCTTCAATTAAGATTTAAAGCTTTATCTTGATTATAGGTTTCTCCAAAATCGTTTTTCTCCCAGATGGAATGCAAGAACATATTGTTTTTCTCCCAGATAAAAACGTGAATTATTTTTTTAATTTCAAAACCGTTGTCCGTTTCTTAATATCGTAATCCGTTCTTTTTTTATTTAGATTTAAAGTGAAAATGGGTAGCTAGCTACCCAATATGCGCATGACTGTTAATGACTCATTAATGAATTATCCGAAAATAAGCGTGTATTCCCTTCTGTATACATGTTTTCTCTGCTCCAAATTACTTTTTGCTTCTCATTGCCCCCTTTGATTTCCAATTATGATTCTTTTTATTTGTTTTATTGATTTTTGGAGACCTTCTTTAGATTGTTATGAACTGTTTCTCACATGATATGGAATGTGTTTTATTATTGGCCCGATTTTCATTTTGTATGTCCTACGTATTACTAATAAACCATTTGGCCAATGAAAAAGCCGCATTGGTTTATTTTGCCCCGTCACTATTGCGAAAATCAATCTGTCCTCTTATGACCTCGCAGAAAACTTATTTTCCCACGATCAAGGTGTGAGGGTTTTGAATATTATACGAAAATTATAGGCCAAGGTTTAATAATAACGAGTTTATTGGGTAAACAGCCTGTAAATAAAGTGAAATTCTGAAAACTAGGTCTACAACGAGGAGTCAGGAAAAGGGAACAAAAATATTGTGCTACAGTGGTAGCATGTTACTTAGGTCGGTATTTTGTTGTTATGACTGCTTCGTAGACATATTTTTCTGCACTACAGTAAAGTCTAATACCGTATTGTCTAATTCTGCACTACAACTGTATACAGTCTAATACCGTAATACTGTACAATTTGTCAAATTATGCTGATTTGTAACATATTTTGAACATATGAACGGGACAGTTTGGTCCAGTGTTGTAAATTTGATTTGATTTTGCGTTGGGTTAGCGTATTAGTAATACGGTATCAGTAAAACCAAACTGACCAGTTCATATGTTCAAAATATACTACAAATCAGCATTGATAAATTGTACAGTCCTTACTCTTATTTGGGACGCTCCTTTATGCGACGGTGTCCTTTTTTGGACGTTTTTCAGCTAAAAAAACGTTTTTTCCAATTACGGCACACAGTAGTTCGAAAGTTTCGAAACAAAACTGAGAAACAAAAAGAACTTGGAACCAAACCGAACTTCCAAATTTACCAAAGTTTGAAAGCAAAAAACCGAACTTCGAAGCAAACCGAACTTTGAACAAAAAGTAATTTCGAAACAGAACTTGCGAACAAACCAAACTTGAAATGACGGACTTTGAAACAAACCGAACTTCGACATTTACCGAACTCCGAAACAAAAAACTAATTTCGAAAAAGATCGGACATCGAAATTTTCCGAAATATTTTTCGCGAGAAACGCTTTTTGGAGTCATGCTAAACATTAGACTAAATTCCCTTAATATCTAAGAATCAAGTTCGTGCTCTACGGATTTCTAGAAAATAAAAAAATAAAAAAAAACATTACTTTATGTGATTTTTTCAACACATTTTAATAATTGCAAATACATTACATTCAATACAAATACATTACATTACATTTCAAATGTATTACATTACATTCATCAATTATTTATGATTCCGGACTACTGTAATTTAATTTTGTTTGAAGTTGGGTTTCTTTCGATGTTCAGTTTTTTGTTTTGTTTCGAAGTTCAGTAAATTTCGAAGTTCGGTTTATATATCAGGGACGAGTTAAAACAAGCCGTTATCTTTGATTGTTTCGTTTGAATCGGTTTTAGAATATATCGGAGGTGTATAATATACACACTCTGTATAATTTTTAGTTTTTAAGGCACTACATAAAGTTGAATTGAATAGCTAAGGTTTAAAGTATATCAGTTCGACTATTATTGTGTTTGTTATTATTCGTGTTTATTCAAGGCAAGAACGTTAGAACTGTTCTTCCTTGAATAAACATAATTTGACTACACGAGATTAGGCGAATCGGTTAGTTACTGCTTTTATTACTGGTTAGCGTCTCAAAGGAGAAGTGGTAAAATGTCATAAAAGTCACTTAAATAAGCTCAGTATGAAAACGCTTGTGTATGAATCATACGGTTAGATTAGTAGGTCTTGCTAATTTTTTGATTAGTACGGGGCCACCAGGTCCTAACAATTGAATTGAAATTGTGATTTTCATTTTTTTAAAATTGATTAGGGCTCACAATCACAGATTTTTTTTTTAATTTTTTTGGCGCATTAAGTGTATACAGACTCGTTTTGCTTTCGTAAATCCCGACTTTCCCGGGACATTTTGAACACTTTCCCGGTCCCGAAATTCCACGGGACATTTTCACTTAAAAGCTATTTTTGCCTTATTAAGACGATCCAACCAAAAAAAGCGAAAAAAAAAATTCGCCAAAAAAGTTTAAAAAAAAATCTGTGAATTGTACATAAATATTTATTAATAACCGGCTATGGAATTCTTAAACTTGCTTCTTTCCATCAAACCCATTTTTCAGTTTACCCCTAATCATATCCGTCTTTGGTTCTTCTTGTTATTTTATGAATGCCATATAGTGGGCCCCAATTTCTATTATACCCAGATCGATCATAACCTTGTCTATCAAAGTTGGGATCATCGATTTGTTTGAATATTTGGTTTTTTTCAATAGTTACAATACTTCATTTTTAGAAGTTATCAATCATAAGAGAGAAAAAAATAAGGGATGCCAACCTCAGAAAATCTAAAAAAAAACTGACTTTGCCATTGTACTCAGAATCAAAAAGTAGATTATAGAAATGACCTCGGCGCCTATAATCTACTTTTTTATTCTGAGTACAATGGCAAAGTCAGTTTCTTTTCGATTTTCTGAGGTCGGCATCCCTTATTTTTTTCTCTCTAAGATATGATAAGTGCTATTTTTCGCTGTGAGTCTTTCTTAACCCATTCATACATATAATTAGAGAGTCAGGATTCGTGTTCAGGGATGTACTAAATAATGGTGTTTAACAAATTACATCATTTGCACAGGGGGCGCCGTTAACTGACTAGCTGTCACCCGGCCAATATGCACGCCTGGCGTAAATAAAAAGATGCGTTATCTTCTCTATTTTTAGTAAATTATAAATTTTTTGTAATTTCTAATAATTTTAACACTAATTTCAAAATTAGGGTTATTGTTTCTCAATGTCATTTTTGTTATGTGTAATGAATGATCCCTATCAAGTCCTTTATTATTAAATCCTTTTCTGTCGTATCCGTCATTATCTATCCCCCAGAAATCGAAACCATTTTGATCTCTACCCCAAAGATACGTAAAAATCTCTGTGAAAACCATATAGATTTTAAAATGTTGTTGATATTATTGTCGCGGAAATAGAAACATATGAAATAGATATGAAATTGGAGTTGACGGCAATCGAGTTGTTTAAAGATTCTTAAACTGCGAACATTTGCATAAATTATTATGTAAATGTTTGAGAGTTATGTATATTTGTGTTTGACACAAAATTAGTGAGACAAAGTGTCATTATATATGGTCAATTATAGGCTTAATATACACAGGGTCGCGGGTATCATGCGAATTTGCCCTGCAACAAGTGTGTGACCAAAATAAGGGTTCAAACTTTGAACTTCAAAGCGTAACAAGAAATCCTGGACAATTAAAAAAAATCATGAATAAAGCACTATATTAGCACAATAAGGTCATTTTATCATGAATTCGGTCAACAAACGAAACAAAAAAGTGAGGTGGTGTACAATCGCAGCGATCGCTAGCGAGCATAAAATAACTTTTTTTTTGTTGGACTACAGCATTGGTGAGAATTCGTTCGTGCATTTACCAAACTTGAAAATGCATCTTTTTTAATTAATTGGAGACCAAATTGATGATCTAAGATTCTTAAATTAAGAAGGCGATCTCTTTTTAAATTAATACGTAACAAATTATTATACGATTTGCTGAAAAGTGTAATATGTTTATTACAAATAAAAAGGAAGGATATTGAAATACAAATTTACAGTATAAATCAAGGCTTTTTTTAACGGCTTTGTCAAGATTAATTGTATGCTGCATCTAAAATAAACGGTTTTTGGTGTTTGGGTTGTTGTTGTGGTTACAAAAATACGATCACAATAGTCAAATTATGTAGGGAAATATGCCATCTTATATTCCGACTGGAAATACTAATTATAATATTCCGCGAAGGAATATGACATTCAATTCCAATATTCCGAAAAAAATCTCATATCCGAATGTGAGATTCCGGAACGGAATCTTACATTCGGATGTGAGATTTTTGACGGAATATTGGAATTGAATGTCATATTCCCTGCGGAATATTAAAATTGGTATTTCCGTCGGAATATAAGATGNGCGGAATATATGATGTCATATTCATGGTTGGACACATGCGTTTACTCAAACTAATATCAATGCGTTGGCTTTAATAAAGATGCGTTTTGCTTTGTGAATTGCATATTTATAATTAATAAATTTAGCAGTTATTTACGTAACACACTTAAGAGTGGGAAACATCTGAAATTTTTTAGCAATAGTGCGAATGACTTCTTGCACAAAAAAAAACAAAATTTATTTTTAAATACCCGAACAATAAAGGTACAAAAATTCGTCGACACATAAATTCAGCCTCTGTAAGCATGTTTCGCCCAATTTTACCTCTTATTTTATATGAAACTTACGGCCGTTAAAAAAGTAAATGTAATAATCATGATTTTGGACTCGTATGGGTCTTTTCGTAAGTCATTGGCCACACCAAAAAAAATGTCGTTACGGGCACACTTTTTGACTAAACTTCTTACCGGTATGTGTTTCCGGAAAACCGCTGTCGGGCGGCTCGTTTGGCTAAAACAGCGGCTAAAAGCTCTTCGGAAGTATTACAATTAGAAACATTTGAATTAATTGTTTTGATTTACATCAGCGATGTAGAATTATTAATCAAAAGTTCAAGTTTTGAAAATCCGAACCTTCTATAGAGTATCCACTTTTATTTGGCCAAACGAGCATTAGACAATTTTAGTGATGTTATTTAAAATAGTATAAATTCATTAGGTTGCAAATTTGATTACACAGGGTACGCCGTTAGCCCGCTACTAAAATTTTCAAAAATGGCCGGTTAAGGGGTCAATACGTAGGCGTTTTTTGGACAAATTATAACAATTAAAACTGGCCGGTTGACGGAAAATAGGGTGTCCGGTTAACGACAAATAGGCATTTTTATATTAAGAATTTCATCTCCTATAACACCTGACTCTTTTATATGAATGTTACGGATGCTGCAGTCAATTTTTTTTTAACAAATCAATATCATTTTTTTGCATATTTTTTGACTCAATTTAACATTGAAAAAGTTTACGTATCGCTATATGACACAAATTTTAAGGAAACAAAAATAAAATATTTAAAACGATTCACTAAAAACGGCCGGTAAATGGCAACTGGCTGGCTATTGGCGCACCGTGTAGGCGTTAGCTCGGAAAAACAGTGGCCGGTTAACGGAGTACCCGGTGTATACGAGTTCTAAGATTAAATTTGAGTTAAATGAAGTTTAAAATTTTAAGAGTAAAACATATTCAAGAAAAAAACCAATAATAAAATCAGCCACGCTTACTTTTAGCAGTAAGAATTTTCTTGAAAAANAAAAAATTTAAAAAATTTAAAAAAATTTAAAAAATTTAAAAAATCTGTGAATGGGAAATTTCAGACTTTTCCACGAGGTAAGAAATGGAATTTTACTTCTTTCATTTTGAATACGCAAAGTCGTGAAGGGCTTCCCAATTTTGTCTGGTTGATTGCCCTACACAAATGGGCCTGGATTGCTGGACATTTTCAGAAAGTGCACATAATGAAAAGACACAAAACGCATATTAAAACATAAGTTAGTTTTTATTTTTGCTAAAATGTTGTCGTAACAGTAATTTTCGAAGCATTGGACTAGTGTTGAAAGCGTTGGGCATTGATGTGCGTTAGCCAACACGTTAGAGCGTCGGGCGAATTTTCCAACACTGTACACGTATTTACCATTTTGTTGCGATTTTATTGACTAGTGAAGGCTCTGTTCAAAGGCTCAAAGGAAAACTTTTGTTTAATGGAACGAAGTTTCGGCCGAAAATGTCGAGACTCAAATCTTGTCCTAACTTGGCGTCGGGCCTTGAAAGGTTGTAAAGGAAGAATTTCTTGGGAATCCTCCCACAAAAGTATGAAAATCCGATAGAGAACACTTGACGCACAATTCATGTTTTTTTCTAATATTTTCCAACGGGGCCGGTAAACTGTCCACGGTCAAAAACGAAAGTCGTCGTCAGGACCCCAAATTTTGACAGAAGATGCATTTTAGGCCAATCAAGATAAAAAATCAGTCAAATCAAAAAAAAAATGGTTACTAAATTCGGGTTTTATGTCTAAAAATACGTCCACAAGCCTTCAAAACCGATATTTATTACCATTTGCCCCAAAACCGATATTTATCGGTCAAAAATCGGTCAAATCAAAAAATGGTTTCTAAATTCGTGTTTTTTGTCTTAAAATACGTCTATAAGCTTTGGAAACCGATAATTATGACGCTTATTTTTTTCAAAACCGATAATATTCGGTCAGAAATCAGTCAAACACAAAAATGGACATCTACAACATTTTAAAACCGGTATTTTCCATTACTAGATTGCCTATTACCGATAAATGCCGGTAAAACTGGTTTACCCGCAAAACTGCTAAAAAACGGATTATTCGGCCAAAAATACATCGGATCCCAAAATTTCATTAATTTTGGAGGGTGTAGGAAAAAGTTAGCGACTCCAGACCTCGCACCGTGGATAGCCTACGCCCGGGCCGGCAGTGTTCAAAATAACGGCCATCTGGATGGTCAGATGGTCGATGGCCGTCGGATGGTCGACCATCGACGGCCATCGACATCGGCTGNCAGAGATTTTCCATTAGGCCCCGTTTACAATAATTTTCGGTCGATTTAAGGCGTTTGGTCCAAATATGGACCATTGTCCCCCTGGGAGTTAACCGGTAATTACCGGGACTTCCGGTTTTGGGTCCGGTTCGAAAATTTTTCAAACATTTTAGCCCCAACATTTTTCAGTTCCATGCAAAAAACCCTTCGTCAATACATACCTATCTTGGTTTCCCTATCTTGTACCTATCTTGGTTTCCCGCAATGTTCGTTCCAAAAAAAGTAATTTTTGTGTGGGGTTAAAAAACAACCTTATTAATCTCTAGAATTGAAATACGAAACCACGATTAAAAATATTTTATTGGTCAAAAAGCTTTTATTGGGCAGACAGCTTCGACCGGGCAAAACCGGAATTGGACTTTTTTTGAAATCAGAATTGGGAAACCAGAATTGGACTACCCAGGGCTCGGCAAAAATCTAATAAAAAAAAGCTCAACTTTCCTCAGCTTTCGGGTTCAGCTTTTTAAAAAGCTCAACTTTCCTCAACTGCCGAGGTTAGATTTGAAAAAAAGCTCAGCTTTCCTCAACTTTTCTTAGCCTGGGACTACCCAATGTGCTAAAGTTTTGTGTCCTCTTATTTGGATTTTTATCTCCCTTAATTTTAATTTCACAAAATAGTTCTGTAGTGTACGAGACGCGGGTCGCTTACTTATTATACCAGCTTTTAGTCTAAAAAAATTATCGACCAACGACCATCCAGATGGTCGATGGGCGGTTGCCGGATGGTCGACCATCGACCGCCCATCGGCATCCGACGTGCGACCATCCGACGGCCATCGACATCGGAAAATTCGGTGTTATTTTGAACACTACGGGCCGGTGCCAAAGTTTTAGTTCCATCAGTTTTATCAGTATTAAAGTTCGGCTGTTGAACAACTGTAAAACGAATACGTGGTAATGTATGTGCCCAGGCCTGACCCGTCTTAAACTGATGCATTAAGCTTGCAATTAGCTTTTTAGAAATATAGTTTCGCTCCTCAATGACATTGTTGATATGATGCAGCGTCGTCTGGTCAATTTCTTTTTTCAGAATTCATAAGTGATCTCTTTTGAAAGTCGATATTACCCTAAATCGCATGTTTTTCGGTGATTTTCAATATCAAAACTAATCTGGGTAGATTAGCTTTGATGTCGAAATGACGGAAACACCCAACAAATTAGAGTTCATCTCAAATCAAGAAATACAATACAGACACTATTTTGTTTTCTGTAAGTCTGATTGTTGTCGAAAAACTGATTTAAAACCGAGAACAGTTTACACGGATCTAAGCTACTCAATATGTAATAATCTTACCCAAACAAAAAGTCTGGAACATTGTTAAAGAACTGATATTTTAAATCTTAGTCTGTGAAACGGACGAAAATTTTATGTTAGTACAAATGGTAGTATTATACAGTATAATTTATATTGCTAGTATACTTAGGGTGTCTGTTTGATACATGA